>OY735224.1:36093183-36165683 GCA_963457665.1 Thysanoteuthis rhombus
AAGTATTATTAATGACAATGATTTATGATTCAATTTTTGGGTAATACATAATGTCTCAACTGCTTGTTGTATTCTATCGGTGATATGTATCTTTGGATTGTGTCTTTATGGCTTTTTCATGCTGTCAGTGGTTATGGCGCATATAGTTACGGTGAAATAAGTTGATATTGATTCTGTTTTAATCAGGATTGCTTTTAGTGTTGTTTTTGCTAATGGCCTTTGAAGTTAATTTAATGTGTTGTAGAGGAAATTATTTTTATCTCCGTTGATTAAATCTTTTATTACTGCTATCTTACGTCTGTAGGGGCGTCTACTAAGATAGTTGAAGATGCAGGGGTTAGCACAATTGTTTTTTTGTTTTGTTTTTTCTAAATAGAGAGGTTGTTAAGTTATGGCTATTGGATTCAACTCCAACATCTAAGAAGGGGATTTTGTTATTAATGTCGAGTGAGGTGGAAGACAGAGTTACTTTCAAATTTCGCCTTTAGTCTTTTTGTCTCATCAAGATTCCTGGCCAATACAAAGATGTCGTTAATATGTGTTACATAAATGGTGAGTTCGTCTATATCATTGAAAACTTAATCTTCAAGATGGACCGTATAATAATTAGAAAAAAGAAGGTGGATAGAAAAATGGATTTTTTTAAAACAGGTTTTCTTTTGAATTCGCTTTACCCATTTAGATTATTTTCTATGGGTCTATTTCCATTAAATCGGTATTTTTAAAGATGTTATCATAAGTGGATTTGTATGCAGTCTGTGATAAAAACCAGTACAACGGATTCAACATTCACATAGGTGAACACTCAGTAGAAGTGACACGAATAACAAGTCACGTCTGTTCGTATACTTACAGATCCCTCATCGTCAAATACGTTTTTTTGCGGGGGGGGGGGGGTTCTACGTAAGTAATCACTGTTTCAAAAAGATTAAATAATGCGCAGTATAAAATAACATTGGTGTACAATAATAATAATAATGATAATAATAATGATAATAATAGAGAGTGAAAAACGGGAAAAATACCAGGACTTAGCAAGAGAATTGAGGAAGATGTGGAACATGAAAGCCAGGGTAGTACCGGTCATATTGTGTGCACTAGGAACTGTCCCCAAAACACTGAGGGTGAGACTGGAGGAGATCGGGATTAGGGGAAGGATTGAGACTGTACAGACCACAGCACTACTGGGAACTGCACGGATACTGAGGAAAGCGCTAGAAATATAAGGACTACAACGTTAACTGTCAATAGTGACCCAACAGAGGAAAGGAAATGAAAGCAGAAAGCACTGACATGATAGGCGAAAGAGAGAAGAGATGTTGGCTGAAGACCTGAGGAGACTTATTGTCACTCAGCCTTCAGCGATAATCACTGGGCAACCGGTGTGAAACTGTAAATCGCAGTATTACTGCGACCTATGAGTACTAGGAGAGAACGGCTGAAGACTTGAGGAGACTTGCTGTCACTCAAACTCCTGCGGTTACCACCAGGCAACTGGTGTGAGATTGCAAATAATAATAATAATAATGATAATGATAATAACAACCCATGTGAAAAAAACTGAAAGGAAAGTGGTTTTTGATGAACACTGCTGGGTTGCCAGGTTAGTAAAGCTGTTTTGTTTTTACAGTTACATGGTAAACAACTGATGATCCCAACAAGAGAAAATCCACAAATAGTACCATAGTAACAAAGTACACGTCAAATAAACAAAAATATACTGAAGAAAATTACGTAAATTATATCAACAGATATTGGGAAATAAGTGGTCGAAGTGACACAAAAAAAATCAGAAAAAGTTTTTCAATGTGTTTAGTGTTTAAAGCTGTGAAACTCTCTCTCTCTCTGCATATATATATATATATATATATATATATATATATAAATATATATATAGAGAGAGAGAGAGAGAGAGAGATAGATAGATAGATAGATAGATAGATAGATGGAGTGAGATGTGCAAGTATGTGCACGCAGGCATTTGTATGTTTGTGCAAAGGCTTAAATAACTGTTTTAACTGCTAATTCTTACCTTGTTCATTCATGGTCTATACCTGCTTTATTCGTTTCTTTCAATGCAAAAATTATGTTATTAAGAAATGGATGTACGATTGGACAGATTGATTACAAATTGCAGTATATCATATTGAAACTCTATTTGAAATGATCCCCATTATTACACCGTGAATTATCATTTGGCCAAGACAACGTAAACAGAATAAGCAATTAAAGAAAATGGGGCTGCCGCAGGAATCGAACCTGTGACCGACAAATTGTTTGTTACATGTCTATCCCTTTCCTAATGACATGATTGTTGCGTTGAAAGAAACAAATACAGCGGATATAGACTGCGAATAAACAAGATGGGAATTTGGATTTGAAGCAGTTAATTTGGGCCTTTGCATTACCGGCGTTTAGCTCGATGCTAAGAGTAACGCTACGTTGAAGCGGCTACGCTATTGATCCCAGTAGCCACATTTTATACGTTTATTCTTTTTACGATATCTAGGCCAAATGATACATTCACGATGTTCGTGTGCGTAACGGAACGTTTTTAGCGGTGATGATCATCGAATCCGCCCTACTAGCAGCGATCCCATTAACTTGCTAAATTTGCTGTTTTATCAGCCAAGATGGCGACCTCTTCACAAAAAGAGGCGGATTTATTCTGAGTGCTGATGCGTTATTCATGAAAGCTGACTCCCAATTAGTCGTGTCCCAAGTGAAATGTCAGTACGAATCAGGCGATACCATCGGAAGGAAGATCTAAAGAGTCGTGCCCTAGATCGAACTACACTCAAGGCTGCTGGAGAAGATGGTGACGTACAAAAAGTGTGGGAAACTAGGATCCGTCAAGGGACGTAATTCAACCCAGAACCGAAATTCATCGCTATAATGTCGCGTAACTCACCATAAGAGTTGGGGAAAAAATTGTTTACATCTTGTTTGTAGAAGTTAGTGACCGTCAATCAAAACTGCCAACATAAGTGTCTCCAATTTTTTCAAGTGGGTCCCAGAGATCTGAGGATATAAACATTTACTTCTTACTATGGCTAGAAAAGGCGGTTTTTCCGGGTGGTTGGGTTTAAATTCCCCCAAATTAGGGGTTCAATTTGCAATGCAAACTTATACTAAATTGCTCCATTAGTTTGTGTATGATGGCTTTCATGTTTGTTTTTTCTTATCCTTTCTATAATATATACTTTTTGCTGATCACTAGTCAACAGAAGGCGAAAGTGACGTATTCATTGATCACACTATTTTCCAATCTTTTAGTTGACTACCCCCAACACTACATGCAGTCAAAAGACGTTGGTCAAATAACGGTTTCTCCAGGGTGACTCACCAGATCCATTTAATATTTTTCTTTATTCCTCTTAAGGAATTTCTAGGGTTTGGTTCATGATCCCAGAAGACACAACACTGAAGGCTATAATCCAAAATATTGAAATCTCAAAAGATCAGGATCCTTGAAGGTTGAAATCAGTGAAACCAAAATCACGAAAGGTCAAAATTCCCAAAATATTACTCCGGAAAGAAATGAAAAATTCTAAAAATACACTTAATTAATTTTTAACAGGGTTTTTTTATTAGTTTTATTCCATTGAATTTTTGGAAGAAAAAAACTTCTTGACTTTTTTTAATTCTTAGTTTGACGCGTACAGTTTAATAAATTTTTTTTTCGATTGGAATTGCGGTCTTCGGGGTTTCAGCCTTATTTAGCCTTTTTTTCAATGGGATTTCCCTTTCAGAATTCCAGCCTCACAGAATTTTGATCTTTTGGTATTTCAACATTCGTGGCGACGGATTTCAGCCCATAGGGATTCTGATCTCCTTTCATTTCCTTATTCGGTATAATGGTTTTCGGAATTTTATCCACCATGGATTCTGATCTGCAGGATTTCAACAAATCATAATAATTGTCGGGAGTCCGATCGACATCGAACATTTTGCATTATACAAAGCAAATCCTTGTCTTCTGGTCTTCTATGAAACTATCGATTTAATGGACGAATCATCCGGACAGTTCTTGTCATGAATATGTTAGTGTTCTCTGCAACTCTGTTGCATATAGCTCAATATTTGAGAGGTTACGAATTTTCTTTCATAAAATTCGAGTATAAACTACAGGGTTAGTTCTGTTGTCAGCATGTCCTATTAAACAAAATAGCTTGTGATTTATTATATATATATATATATATATATATATATATATATATATATATATATATATATATATATAATTATTGGATTGATAAGGTATATCTGACATGGTCATCCACCAACAGCCAAAAAACAAAATCCCAGGACACCAACTAACAACATACATAACTCCATCGCCCTTAAAAGTAGATAAATAGAACTATATACAAAATCCGTAGCTTGAAAGATGGTGGTGTTTGATCAGCGCTTCTAGGAAGCTATGTTAATATAAGTATTTTGTTTTTAAATCCACCAAATATTTACACGGTAAACAATTGATAATCTAACAAGAAAAGTTCAAATTCTGAGTAAAACACGAACCACTAGGGGGAAAAATTCTATTTCACATTGGAAAATAATCAACTGAAATGACATAAAATTTTGGAAAAAGGTTCTTCTGAATGTATTCACTGTTTAAAGTTGTAGAGCTTTTTAGACACACTCACAGACATATAAAATATCTCATATATATATATATATATATATATATATATATATATATATATATATATATTGAGCACTCTTTAAGTGAGGTACCTCATCCATTGTAAGCTTATGCAATGCTCTTCCATAGGAATAGTGCATTGTGGTGGATGGGCAATTTATCCATAAAATAAATATATCGCTTTCTGACTGTCCACTTCCGTGGCTCAGAAATAAGATATCGGCCTCTGGGTTTCAATCCTGCCTCTTGGTACTGGATGGGGTAATGGAAAGTCTGTAGCCACACTGAAAAGATGTAATACATCGAAACAGCTGTCTGTGGATGACACAATATAAATATATATGTATATTTATATATATGTTTGTGTGTGCGCGCACTCGCGCACGCTACCCAAAAGTTCGAAGAATTTGAATAGTGCTAACCAAATGTAACAGGGACTTTTGCCGCAACCCTTCATGAGATCATTGCATATATGCAAAAGGAAACTAATGCAAATGCTTTGATGGAAAAATCGATGTTATAGTAATTACAAGTAATAAATAAGTATTTTTTTACCATCAAAAGTTCATGTGATCAAAGTGGAATCAAACTAGTTTTACAGACAAGAACCATAAGTTCAACGATGCATCCACCATCCACACGTACATAGCATTTCTAATTTCAAGGGGATTCTAGACAAAGTAGTAGTAGCAGTACTTGTAGGGGGGATGGAAAAGCAAGGCAACGATGGTTCAACTGAAAATCTAGCTATCGAAAAAAAAAAGTTTAAATTGAAGTAAGTATATAAATTTTATCAATTATTGTTCAGGTGTGTTACTGGATTTTTTTTCATTTGATGAGTGGACTTTTAATGAGTATATAAAGCATTTTTAGCGATAAAATTAGCCGGACATTAGAATGCTTAGCCGATTTCAGCCACTTTTGAAAACTTTTAATTATGTAATAACAAACGGTATTTTGGAATACTGTAAATAACAAATGCTTGACACGTCATCTATTGACGACATCACATCTCTTATGAGATGATAACAGCTGGTAAATAAAACACAAAAGACCCTCTTTCCACTTTCTGTTGTTTAACATAAGTAGGACCGACCGACCGACCGACCAACCGACAAGCGTCGTATAAAGATGTATGAAGATATCTAAAAATGGGTAAAATTTCGCCAATTATTCAATTTCCCCGATTTGGCTTAACATAGATAACTTCCTATCCTTAGGCAGGCAAGGGAGGTGAACAAAGTGCAATATTTAACCAAGACGTTTCATTGATAAATACTTAGTTGTGTAGATAAGAATCATACTGACTGTATCGATTTTGACTCCAATAGGAAGAGATAGGAAAAGTATACCGGGCCAGTAATGGAGATAAGGCGGGGTGGGTTCACAGGTACAGCGTATACCTCTTAATTTTCAAGTTTTTTGTATGCTCAATGTCTACTAATGCAAATATTACTGTATACCTTATTACCCAAACCTACATAAGTTCCCAAACCCATTTTCATCATTGGCTACGCGGGAGTACGGTGTATACCCACTCCTCAATTCATCATCATCAGTCTTTCAACGTCCGTCGTTGGACATAGACCTTCTCCAGGATTCGCTACATCTCTCTATCATAGGGGTCGCGGAGCCAGTACTTTCTGAATTTGTCTAGCTCGTCTCTCCATCTAATATTATGCCAGCCTCGTTTGCGCATGTGATCTCGGGGGATCCATGTTGTGAGTCGCGATGTCCATCGATTGTCTGCTATTCTTGCAACATGGCCAGCTCACAATCGTTTGATATTTTTAGTGGAATCTATGATGTCCCTGACTTTTGTCTTTTCCCTGATGTACTGTGCTGTCTCGTGGTCTCTCCATGTGAGGCCCAGCATAATTCTTTCATGCACACGTTGCATGGTTCTCAATTTGTAGATCTGTCTCTTGGTTAGGTTCTGTGTTTCAGCTCCATAAGTGACTATTGGGAGGATGCATTGGTTATAAACCCTTCTTTTTAGGAGTTTTTTTTTCTGTAAGTTCTATGTCAACTAATGGAGACATTGTCGTATACCTTGTCATCCGGACCCCATTTTTATCCATCACAGACCTGGGCCCCTAGGCTTAGCTTTACTATGGATCTCTTTGATCTTGTCCCGCTTCCACCGTCCTTCGTTGAATTGAATTTAAAAAAAAGGTTAAACCACGTTAAATAACTTATATCGTTGTACCATATAGAGTGTATAACGTTGACTATAGTTGTATATGCATTTACATGAAATTTACTAAACTAACACGCACACTGACACATATATATATACCCTCGTACATATCCACATATAAACACACACACATATATATCCACATATATACATACACACGCACACATATATATACACCAACACATATATATACACTAACATGAATATATACACTCTAACACACACACATATATATAAACACACATATATATATATACATATAAACACATATATATATATAAACACACACATATATATATACATATAAACACATATATATAAACACATATATATAAACACACGCATATATATACATATAAACACACACATATATATATATAAACACATACATATATATGCTAACACACACACGCCAATATATATATATATACCAGCACATGTATACAGTAACATATATATGCATACATACACACTAACACACATATATATACACATACATACATAAACACACACACATACATATATAAACACACATACACACATACATATATAAACTCACACTCACACACACATATATATATAAACACACACACATATATATATATACATACACACATATATATATATACACACACACACACACACACACACACTCAAGCCTACTCAGCCCAATATTTAATTTGCAACTGTGCCTCTTCCCTCATCAAATGACATTAGAGAAAGAAAGAAACAGAAATTCTGGGAATTACTGGGAAAAACGACACCAGAAACAAAACCGTTCCAGTTTTTCAAAGATATTTGGCAATTTTCCAAATGGGTTAAGGTATTCAGGTACAGATATTGTGCTCACTGCCCTCTAGTGCTGATCAACAGAACTTGAAGATGGAGTCTCGTAAAATCAAGGGAGATAATTCTTTTGGCTCTTGTACAAGTTGCTTTCCCTTCCCTTCAGCTAACAACGAATATACAAGGATGCCAAATCAGCGATTTTTAAAATCAGATCTAGCTGATTTTTCCCTACTAGGTCGATAAAAATCTGGCCATTTTAAAAAAATGATTGGCTGATTTAATCTTATTTTAATTTTCACTTGAAACATTTTTAATATTTCTCGGTCATGAAATTAGCTGAAAGCGGGGGAAGGGATTTGACCGGATTTGGCCAATTTTTGAAGAGGTTTAATCGGAAAATAAAAATAAAAGTAGGGGCTAGGTCTAACATTATACGTTAATTGTAAATAGATCACCCACTTTTTGTAAAATAACGAAAAATTTCGGGAAGAAACTAAGGTCAAGATCTGTCAATGCAAATGAACTTACACAGGAAAGATATTTTTCGTATTTTTTTTTCCTTCTTACTCAAGATCGATAAACCGAATTATAACTAAAACTCATTCTTTGAAAAAATTTTGGAGTCAGATACATTTTTTTCTTTCAAATCCATTACCAATCAAATAAGTTTAATTAAAGTAAATGTACAATTTCTATTAATAATTTGTTCTGGAGTCTTACTATACAGTTATTTTATTTCAGGATAAGGCTTTGAATGAGTTTATGCATATTAAGGCCGGCAGAGTATTAGATGAAGAGACGAGCTTGCCAAGTTCGGAAAGTACTGGCTCCGGAACGCCCGCGATAGAGAAGTGTGGCGAATCCTCGGGATGGTCTATGTCCAATAATCGACGTTAAGAGACAGCTGATGATGATGAAGTTTGCCGAAAGTGAAAAAGATTTAGCCATTTTTTGAAGCGGTTTTAGCCGGGGGAAAAATCATGAGTCAGTATCAAAGCCGGATATACATGTGCGCTGAGCAGGGTTCTGATCATGGCCTCGTAATCCCAGGAGTACCTCGGCTTCCTGACAGAAAAAAAAATGTAAAACTCAACCATTAATTTTACTTCATTTGTAGCGATCAAAATCAAGGGTTTTATCAAGTTTTACTGGGTTTATTACGAGAAAATGTAGTTTGTTTTTTTTAAATGTAACATAAACAAAATGTATTTTGGGTTTAGATTAATAAATAACTTCGAGCTATTTTTATAATAAGCACCAGAGGAATTACATTTTTGCATAGAGATAATAAGAAAGAATAACACTAGTTACGTAATTAGTCGTTAAAAAAGGTTTACAAATATTTTTTGGACTCCTTGATGGGGTCCCGACTCCCTACTTTAAGAACCTCTGTCCTAGCCAAGGATCCCCGTTGGCTTTAATCCCATACTGATTTCAATGGTGCGATTTGCTGTTATTATCATGGCAATGACGGTTAGTTATATCCCGACTCCTTAATAGAGTTTATGGAATGTCTACAGACAATTGATTGAATTTATCTTATAGAGTCATAAATGTTACGATCGGATGCCTTAATCTAAAGTTAGTGGTGATTAAAAATGTCATCTTTACAGAAGACAGACAAAATGAAGAAGCCAGAAACACTGATATTGTATGACAGCAAACAATATATAGCGCCCTAGGAGCTAAATCTGGTCCACTCCAAATACCGGCCACCTAAAGTCTGAGGAGTTCGAGGACTTGAAATAATCATATGGTGTTTAATTATTCAATATGGCATTCGAAGGGGTTATTTAACGGTAATACTGAGATATTTATGAATACAACGATTTACAGTGATCGCTCGCTTAGTGTGACACATCCCTAACCGCTATACAGTAATATTTCCTCTCTTTAAAGTTAAGTTTTGCAGCAGTACGAAGCGTAACCTCGGAAAATTGAATTTATTGACAAACTAGAGTATATTATGTATTTGTAGTTATTCATCGTAGCATTTTATAGTTTTTAAAAATTCTATGTTTAAACATGCAAAATTTCAGTCAAAATTCTTTCAGTGTCGATCTTTATCATAGAAAAAAAATCTCACTCACCAGGTAGGCGAAAGCTTTTGTTTAATATCGGCATACGCCGATATTATGAAAGTGACAGAATTACTACCCCCATTAAAACAGTTGTAATATCAGCCATATTTTGTAAATGAGGAATCTACTGAACAGGATTCAGCACAACCATCTAAGGAGTGTTCATATTCAAATCTATAAAATTATTGGTTAAGGGGGACTTCGAATATCTATATATTGCCACAAATGGAGTTAATGCTAAAAGGTGGCTGATTATGCACCGTAACAACAATTTAAGCAAAATGTTAGTCAACAGTCTAGGGTCTGAATTTTGATCGTATTTGAAGAACATGTACCAGGAAATACAAGGAAGGTTTCAGGAAAAAAGCTTCAATAATTCTTATATAAAAGTCGAATTCCTAATGTTGACTTTATTATCACAATTAGTCTGATAGTATATTGAAAGGGGTAACTCCATAACGTCATGTGGTGTCAACAGGCGACCAGGAGGGGGAAAGAAAGAGAAGGAAATAGGAATTTTTTATGACATCCTCAGAGAATTTGACCGTTCTGATTACGTCCTTGTATTTTTTTTTTATTCTGTCAACGCTTTTTTAACAAGTTATTCTTTACCTGACAAATACATATTTGAGCTTCAGTCGGGGGTGGAGTTTGATTCTGAAGCAGCCAGTCTTGTGGTTCTCCTTATTTGATGGTTTTCCATTTTTTGGAAAGTGAATTACTGTCCAGGAAGAAGCAAAGAAACAATTGTATCAACAGTATACGAAGAAGAAAGTGTGCAAGAGAAGATTGGCCATTTTTTATCTCACATCGAGGCTTTGGAATTTAGTCAAGATTTTTGTTAAGTCTGACCTCTTCTTAATGAGGAATTTCATCTCCTTGATATCA
Source organism: Thysanoteuthis rhombus (assembly GCA_963457665.1). Lineage (NCBI taxonomy): Eukaryota > Metazoa > Mollusca > Cephalopoda > Oegopsida > Thysanoteuthidae > Thysanoteuthis > Thysanoteuthis major. The sequence continues at coordinate 36,103,790 of OY735224.1, forward strand.
CTTTGATTTTGAAGGCAGTCATTGGATTAGTTTTAATGCTGACTAGTTGAGTTTTACAACTCCATTTGATGGTTTTGTAGCCCCCCTTACTTTTATTTTAGAATTGAATACGAAACCCTTCTTTTAGCTAGATATTGAAAGTATAGGGGGCGCTACAGTTTGCTTTGTTCATCCAATTGGCCAACAAGGACCAGATGCGATCTCTGAAGACGTCTTACGCTTTTAATGTCATGCGATTATTTTCAAGGGCAGCGTTTCTTTTTTTTCCTCTAATGTGCTGGGATCGGTAATGTATCTGCGCCAAATTACCCCTAATAGATCGGTAAATAATAGAAGATTAGTAATGTTAATCTTTATTGGAAAAATGTAATGAATATATAAAGATTGAATTAATCTGACAAATTTAGATATCAAATAAATATTTAAAAGGAAATTTTACAAGTCCAAAGAGATAAAACGTAACAAAGCCACGGCATTATAAGAGCTTTTTGTAGTTTCTCTATTGTGAATTAACTTCCTAGTGTGCCCTGGAACGTCATCTCGAAATATATTCTTTGGGCATCATTAAAGATTTTTAAAAATCGGCACACACAGGAAGCCTGCCTATGGTCTGTGTACCGGTGCTACTCTTTGAGTGGAACTGCTCTACGAACTGAATTTTCCAAATTAAGACAAACAAAAGCAAACAAACGAACAACACACAAATTGGGTATTTAAACAAGAGCCATCATTTCAACGATGCGTCCACCCTCTGTAGAAGAAAAAAAAAAATATTGATTCTCATACTTGAGAAATATTGCGGTATGAAAATATTTTACAATTATTATTTTCAATAAAAACTGTAAATAACCATTCAGGGCGTTTTTTTTTTTTTTGTTTGTTTTTGCCATTCTAAGCTTTTTTTTTTTTTTTTAGAACAAAAATGCGGACTTCAGACATTTTTATTGTGACGTCAGTTAATATTAGGAAAAAAAAAAGATCAGAATGAATATTTTCTAATGACGTGACAATTCTTCCGTCCGGTTTATGTTCAACTCAAATGGGATCAACAGACATTAGCGTCTAATAGAGATGTGTGGACACTCACACACATTTGAATTGTTATTATTTCTGTTCTCATACCGTGAAAACATTACACATATTACACTGAAACATGCATGGCCCATCTAAATGGAACATATATACACATTATATATATATATATATATATATATATAGTTTGGTTTCCGTATAGTTTTTTGCTGACTATTTGCTTGAATTTTCGTCTGACACTATCATTAGTGCTGTAAACAAATTGATATCGTAAATAGACGAATTTGTAATTTGACGACCTTAATCTTTTTTTTTTTTTTTGAATTCACTGACAAAACGAAAGATTGCCGAAGAGAAAAGACAGATAAGAAAAGGGGGGAGTTAGAGTGAAAAGATTTCAAATTTCAGCAGGGAAAAAAAAAAATTCATATAAATACACATACAGTATATGTGGTACAAATCAGGCTAGCTGTATAACAATATGATATATCAATAATATAAAGCCACTTCTGAAATGTAATGGATATATATATATATATATATATATATATATATATATATATATATATTAGTATGGCGGCACAGAAATATATTTGACGTACACGGCACACCAAATTGAAATGAATGACAAAAACATTCCAGTAGAAAAATAGACAGAATTCTTTATCAAATAACTGGTACACCGTATCGGGAGCGTTAATCAGTCACCTCTGCGTGAACTCAGTGTGACAATACATGGACTTTGAAGGTGTCCCCTAACCTATGATTTTATAGGTTAGAATACGAACATGGATGTAAATACACTTGGGGTGGCTGTGCGGATTCCTGTTCTGTATATCCCTCTAATTACAATTCCGTTCACTCAATTATATGATATCTGCCACCGTGGAGTTTGAGGAGACATTTAATTGGATAAATTTATTCAAGCTATCAGTCGAGGGTTGAGATTTCACGAGAGTATTGTAATAGCCATACTGTAATATTTCCCCTCTTTAAAAAGGTAAAGTGTTTCAGTATTACTTTGCGTAAAATTAAATTCGACTCAAACTAGTGCCCAATGCTGATATTTTCCATGAGAGTTTCTACCCGTATTTAAAAAATCGCTTTTTGAAGGAATATAGTGTGCCGATATTAAGGACACCATCAAAAATAATTTTTTAATCTTTAAATTTGAAATTAAAAAATGAAAAGAAAATTAAATTTAAGCGATTATGAGTTTAGGTAAAAAAAAATAAAAAATAAAAAAAACATTATGGTTACTGGTCAATAAATTGAATTTTCTGAAGTTACATTTGGTAATACTGCAACACTCAACTTCAAATACCATTTAACGAATCAAAGCAAGTGATCACTCTTAATCGCTGTGAACTCCACATCTAATTGCTCTCATTGAATAAAAACCCCTTGTCTGGCATCTTGAATAACTTAATCCTATTCAAATTCTCCAAGTCCTCAAACCCAACTCGATGGCCAATATTAGCCCCCAGTTTTGAATGAGATTTCTGAAGAAAAAGGCGAAAAAAAAATCGTGTGCTTTTCATCCATCTCCGTCCTTATTTTACCCCCAACCCCATACGAAAATTGGATGTGACTCAAGGTTGGTTCAACGTGGGTTAATACATAAATTCATGGTAATACAGCTTAGGTTCCAAATAAGGAACATGGTACGATGGTGAATACCAAGTAGGAAAAGAATTAATTCTTTTCGTGAAAGAAAAGAATTAACAGATCACTAATTAATCTTGTTAAGATTGAGAAAGAGACCACACTCGATTCACCTGAACCCTGAGGCTATGTGCCAAGTACTCGTAAAAGTATTAATAAGAATTTTAAGTCAGTTTAATGTGAAAATAATCAGGCGTATGTGTGGGTCGGAACACCTGAATTTTCTCTTTAGTCCTCGAGACTATTTTCGCAAGGACATACCCTGAGCCCCCTTGACTACACATTGCAATACAACGCTTCATAAATGTGTAACTTTGGCCATGGCACCATATCTTCGTCTGTCTGGTCAGAATAGACATCCAAAGATGTTACCGATCAGTCTGTTCATATCCATCTATACCAGCTAACAATTAATGCTGTCCCGATCTCAAATCTGGGCCTGTGAACTTGTATGGAAAAAGAGAGGGAAACAAACCGTACCATACTGCACCTCATGTACAAATAACTTGTTTGTGCACTGGTTAAAAGACGGATTTCAAATGATTTTCAAATCAGACAGATTCTCTCCACAGAGGCTTAAAGCAGTCTGTGTTCTTGGGTAAAATTCTAACAAACATCATTTCTGGGACCTTTGCGCCAGAAGGGACCGCCTGATGCAGGATATGCGAATTCACACTGAAGAGGAAAATACTTGGATTTATCAGGAAAGAAATCCTGAGTAAAAAAAAAAAAAAAAAAAGAAAAAAAATACTGTAACTACATGAATGTAAACAGTCATGGTTACGATCGAAATGAAGAATCAGTGCAAGGGTATTACTTGTATTGATCGGTTGAATTCTTGGCAGACAAGGCTGAATAGTACTTCCCAATCAATGCTATTGACTAACAAGTTAGGCAAAGAAAGTAATGAGTAAAAAGTTTACATCACTTGAAAGTCCTAACTAAGCCAAGAAAATATAATTTCCACGTCTACCTGCCTCGATGTCAAGGTTCAGACAAAGTACTGTGTAGGGAATTCTATCCTCACTGGGTGCACCACGTCTGGGTCAAACTAAGCTACGTAAATATTAATCGAGCGCAAGTCTTGTGTACTTTCCGTATTTAAAGATTAAAATCGAGTCCTTAAAAAGCAAATATAACCTAGAAAGTTTTTACATCCATTGTAATAAAGTGTCGAGCGTCTGGTACGCTGTTCATTGGAGAAATTCGACAAGTTTCATAATATACACAGTAGGGCAATGGGTATTTTTTGCAGGCGGGGGGGGGGGGCAAGTTGAATAGTTTAGCAGTCTATGAGAATAGAAGAGTCCTTAAAACTAACCAGGGTACGCAGGAGACAGCGGAATTTTAAAGTAAATCGAGGACGAGTCTCTGAAACTATGCCTTGGATCATTGAAATGTAACGTTGAATTAAGTGAAGTGATGTTCGTTCTATGGTAGCAATATGTTTTTAGCTACATATTTCACAAAGGGTACAACAAATCTGCCGGATAAGTAGAACAGGTATGCGAGAAGAAAACGCTCAAGAAACCCTGGAAAGGTCTTCGAGAAGATATAAAAATCTGAATCTATAGAAGTCATAACTTCTGATCTCTAAAAGAAGTTACCTCAAATTTGGGGAGATGCAAGAAGACGAATTCAGAGAGAAGCGCAGAAAGTTTGATTTTGCGACTTCCATAAAGGGTTTGCCCTGAAAAAGTTTTGGGGCTTTGAGAGAAGACGCTGAAAGTCTCACAATAGCAGCAAGCTAATTAGACTAGTTAAAACTCACTGTGCATAGTTATATCACTTGATGGGTGCCCTGCATTCGGGCCAGATAAAATGAAGGAAATACTCATTGCAGGTAACTAAGACAGGTCTTTTGATATTCAAAATAAAGTCTGTATGAAGCAAAAAGATAGCGAACTTAGATGTGTTGCTTGAATCTAATGGTACCCCCTCCCCAAGCCAATATCAACTGAAAGTAATTTCATAAATATGTACATGAAAATTTTTCACCCAATGGCATAACTTATGGCAAGAAAGTTTTCTTGGGCTTGGAGAAAAAAAAATCCGTTTAGCATACGTTATATCAAAGATAGTTTTGTTTTTACACAAAGTCAAGAAATCAGGATTTGTAAAACTGAGGTAATTAACAATTTTGAAAGCCTGGAGAAAAAAAATTATTTAAAAAGATAGCAACCGATACATGTTCGTTTGTGTCAGGCGGAGTGGGGACATCCGTGAGGTTTTACGGTGGCCCTGAAACGGGCCGTTTTAAGGGATTAAAAGAGAACATTCTAAGCCCCTTCACCGCGGATACGACGGGCAAGCTGGATGTCCTTAGGCATGATGGTCACACGTTTAGCATGGATGGCGCACAAGTTGGTATCTTCGAAAAGACCGACCAAGTAAGCCTCGCTAGCCTCCTGCAAAGCCATAACGGCAGAGCTCTGGAAACGGAGATCGGTCTTGAAGTCCTGAGAGATTTCACGAACCAAACGTTGGAATGGAAGCTTCCTGATGAGAAGCTCAGTAGATTTCTGGTAACGTCTGATCTCTCGGAGAGCGACTGTGCCGGGCTTGTAACGGTGAGGCTTCTTGACACCACCGGTTGCCGGGGCGCTCTTACGGGCTGCCTTGGTAGCGAGCTGCTTTCTTGGGGCCTTTCCTCCGGTGGATTTACGAGCGGTCTGCTTAGTACGAGCCATGTTCAATCGGAGGAATTGTTTCGTTGGGGGGTGAGAAGTGGGGTAATTTATACTGAGGCCTTAGTAAGTGTGAGCATGTGAAGGTGGTTTCGAGATTGGGTGCGTGACTTTTTCATTGGTTAAGAGAGCGATGAATTTGAATTTCCTCATTTGGTCACTTGATCACGCATTTGATTCAGCGTTCAAATTTCTTATACCGATTTTCATATCAAAGAGAAATTATCATCGCTGCTGCTACTAATAATAATGATAATGATAATAATGATGATGATAATAATAATAATAACAATAATGATGATGATTATGATTAGAAGAGGAAGTCTGGTTAGTCACTCGATAGAAACCATCACATGACCAACGTATTTTAGCAGCATGCGGTGTTAGGGGAAAATGGGTGATCATGGAATGAGTTACTTCTCTCGCCTTTTGTTGGACGGTGATCACTGAACGAAGTCAATTTCCGACAAACAAACATGAATCCTACCACGCACAAACTAAGGTACCAATTTAGCATAAACTTAGATTGCAAATTGAACTCCCGATAAAAAACGATCGGAGGTCAAAAAGGAATTTTGAAAAAACTGTATTTTTCACCTAATAGCGAGTAAATGTTTGAATTTTCAGCCCTCTAGATCTTTTTGCGCAGCCCCTACGCATGATTCATATATACATCATCAACCAGCCAGTACAATTTGCAAACTGAAGAAACCCATACTGATAGTTTCCTTAACTCAAAAATAAAATGGTCAATATTTTTTTCTGCTTATATTCTCAATATTCTGAAATGGATACCATATGGGAACCTCTAATAATAAGTGACGGGAAACAGTAACCTCAAATACCAAAAACTGCCAACTGAGGTTTAAGGCTCCTAAAAATTAGCATCAGTTGACCATAGCGTAGTGGTTAGAGAATCAGACAGGCTTACTGTAAGTTATTTAATGGTTTTAGGTTCAATCCCAGTGGGAGACAATATTAATTCGAAAATACTTCTACTGCTCAGTGGGGAGTGCGGTCTACTACCCCCGTCGGTTGAAGAGTTCGGTTCGTTACTTCCCCCACATCTACCAGATGATACCTGATGAAGGCTGTAGAGTAAAACGGCCGAAACGTTGTATGAAGAACAACCAAGATGAGGATAGTCCGAATGATAATAGAAATGATTAAAAAAATTCAGAGAAATTCTCAATATTTCTTTTAAAAAATATTTCTCTCTCGTGTTTAATTCAACCTCGTGCGAGCAATTAATGATGTTTATTTGCGGAATTTTGGCTGGGAGTTCAACAGGCTTCTAAGGTAAAAGGGATGCAAGTTTGAATCTCACCGAGAGCTGATTCTCTATTTTCGATCAGCACTGTTCACTCACTGTTGAAGGTCAAGAGCCTGATTTCATCATCGTCATAATCTGTCTTTTAATGTCCGTCGTTAGACAGAGACCTTCCCCCGAGTTTCGCCACGTTTTTCTATCGTGGGCATTGCAAAATCAATACTTACTGAATTTGTCCAATTCGTCTCTCCATCTTGTATTCTGCAAGCCTCAGTTGCAGATGTGATCTCTGGGGATCCATGCTGTGAGTCATGATGTCCATCGGTTTTCTACCATTCTTGCAACATGACCAGCCCATTGCCGTTTGAGTTTTCTAATGGATTCTATGATGTTTCAAACTCCTGTTTTTTCCCTTAATATATTGTGCTGTCTTGTGATCTCTCTATGCGAGATTGAGCATCCTATTTACTTGCACTCCCACAAGAGCAAGATGTGACAAAATCGATGTTAATGTGAGATCCCAGTTCGGGAACTCATCAAAATTGCTCCAGTCCCTGCAACTAGTACCACAATTTTTTTTAATCCACCCGCAAGTGACCGTTCTAAAGCCCGGTCTATGAGGACCCGAAAGCTATTTTATCAGGTAATTTATTTTAATGATTCGAATATCCTTTTTTTCTGTCAGAAATCGGACTAAACAGTGTTATATGCATCTACACTTTAAGAAGATTAAACTTACTAATTTGCATATATGACTTTCATATAGATACATTTTTTTATTATTTACGTCATTTAATTGAAGAAAAAGAACACCATCACAAACTTGTGTCTCTCGATGGGAGGGCCACTCCGCAAATAAGTACCTGGGCTTTGTGGGGTTGTCTTCATATTCCAATGATCCAGAGAGCTATGCAGGCGGCAATTCGATTCCCTGTAGGTCAAAATAGGTCAAAGGAAGGGAATTCGACAAAACCTTATCCAATCCCCGACCCTGAGAAAAACTATATTCCCAATGTCATTCTTTGTGAAAAAGAAAAACTATAAGAAAAGAAAAAAAAAACTCTTAAGATACGATCTCTTTTGTTCACAACTGATTCCAGCATGAAATAACCCACCTAGCGTTGACAGACCGTTTAACCAACCAATGGGAGGACCACATTTACTTATTGAAACATTACTTATCTCATAACTATCTATATAGTCATTAGCAAGTCTGAATCAATGAGTAGGTTTCCCCTTGCTATTCAAAGGTGGAGCATTCCTATTAAGAAAAAATAACAAAACCTTTCGTTACCCGAATGGTGCAAAGCGAAGAAGCAATCACCAATAATTTATATGGCAATTTTTTGGAGCATTCTAAGACCCCAAAACGGTGTGGATGATATGTCACAGTCATCGGAGGTTGTGGTGATGGAAGGTAAAGAAGGGGGCAGGAGGGTGTGCGCTTCCTCTATAATAGCTCGCTGCAAAACACTATTTTCGTTTTGTCTTTTTACGAAAAAAGTGAAGTCTACCTGTACTTGAATTCTATTTTCATAAGGAACTAAAATCGTTTCAGTGGAAGAGTCCATTGTTTCAAACGGTTGGTTGCAGATATTTTTTATCAGAAAACTTGTTAGCTTTAAGTGCTAGAGTCCGTGGTGAAAATCACAATTATAAGTAAATATTAGTTTTTTTCTGTTTGCATGCATGTATGGGGTTGGATATGTTTGTTACCGTAACATAACCAAAACGACACACCGTAGACAGGGATTCGTTAGCCCCACAAATGCTCTTGAATAAAACAAATCCGGTTGATTTTCAACTGTTACATTGTTTTCGGTGGGGGTTCCAAATTTTCGATAGAACTATAATGTTCAACTAGACCCTTATTCTGTGCACATCTCATGGGACGCCGTACTAAAACGTAGTGATTTCATTAGAAAATATCTAACTTTATTTCGAAGTTGATTTTTAACAAGACCTCATTCTCTGAAGTATCCAAGAGTGAAGGGAAACTTTTTTTCTCTGGAGTCAAACTTGAGAAAGTTCTTATTTGAGGGGAAAAAGAGGAAAAAAAAAAAAAAAAAAAAAAAAGCAGTTTCCATTTTTTGCGAATAATTTCAGAATTAACGATATGATGGAAGTGACTAGACACCGGGCTTTATGGCTGCCTTAAGTGGCCTTGAAACGAGTTAAATAAAACGTGACTTTTTTCCGATCAGTCTTTTTAACATCACCCTTTTAGCAAAAAGTCGCTCTAAGTTAAGCAAACGACCAATCAAGTGAATAATGTATACATTTACAAAATTCTCATTAACTTCAATCTATTAATTCATAATTGGAAAAGAGTAACTCTGAATTCGTTTAAAATAGTTTTCAAAATGACTTTTAGTTTGGAGGAGTTAATTTTCAAATTCACGAAAAGTAATCGAATTCGGCGGTTTCTAAAACCAAGACGGTTTAATTCTTAAGATTATATATCTTTGATTTTTCCGACAGGAACACAATGTTTTCTAACAGCATATATTTTTTTACCTTGTAAATTTAAGTTGATAATACCAGTTACGACAGAAATGATATAGGAATAAATATGCGAACACGCACTCAGTGTTGTAGCAAGCCTCTTGAAAGCCTCCCTTTAAGATTTGATGAAAAGAGAATTTGCAATAAACAAAAGATACCGTTACTTAATTGGAGAAAAAAGGTTTTGTAAAAATATACAGGTTATTGTATTATGTTGATAAAACTATAAGGCTTCTTGTCCCCCATCCTAGAAGGGGCCCTAGGAGTCTTCAAATAGTCAGTCAGCTAGGTCTGTACACATTGGAGAGAACCATCTTCTTGCGAAGTTTGTGGATCTTTCTATCGCCCATGGTCGAAGTTAGGTTCTGAAATATATTTGAAGGGAAGGAAAATCCACGAGAGATAACAGTCCATTAGAGTCGAATAGGATATGATAATTATGTAGCTTGTGTGCTTCTTGGTGAGCAAGTAATCTTTGCTTATACAGATTAGATGTAAAATACGGTAGCTAAACACGGCATACAGACAACGCTATTATACACCTGCATAATCAAGAATCACCTCATTTTCTGTGTCTCGGAAACAGATAAAGACTTTCTCAGTGTTTACCACAAATCAATAAGTAAAATCTAATTACTACAATTTGACAATATAATAAATTGTGTTTATATTCATCGAGTAAACGAGGGAGAACTATAACCCCACTCCGAATGAGGATTTATTACTAGTTGTCGGGAAAAAAAAATTATAGCTGTTGATTATTTTCTGTGCGGTTTGCAAATGGCCGATTAAATAGCGCCCGTTTCTGAATAGCCTGCGTTCTGATTGAAAACTCATTCGGCCAGTCAAAATTTCTTTTAATCAATTGGACAGAAAACGCAAGCAAATTCACAAAAGATAAAAATCCCTTAGAAACCAAAGATGCGACGTTAATGTATGAAGATTTTAAAGATTTCTTTTCTTTGATCCGTTTACCTTTTCAAGCTTAGACTGATGAAGGATTAAGTTATTTGATATTTGAGCCTCTTAATTTGAGCCCCAGGACCATATAAATCTGATCTTTCTGTTCGCAAAAGACATCTGGGAACCCTGCTATTCATGCAAGTCAAGCTTGGTGTGACATATGCAATTACTTATTGGCAACTTGAAACGAATAATTTCAGAGGATCACACGCGAGGAAAAGTGTTCGACAATTGTTCGGAACAAGCCTATTTCAGGTACCAATATTGTGAATGGATAAGAGTAGCTAGATCAGAAATTTTAGGGTAAAGAAAAAAAAGCAAAAACTTAGGAAATCCCTAATCTAACTAGAAAATGAAGGATTTGTCATACGGTTGCGGTTTTTTTCCTTCAACCCCCATCAACTAACAACTCGCCATACGAGCTCTGAAATAAACGATATTCTTTTATAAACCGAGAGCCACGTTTAAAAAAAAAAAAAAAAAAAAAAATATACCCACTCTTCACAGATTACCCCCCGCTCCTTGTAAAATATAAGCCTAATGTTTAATCTAATATATTCCAGACAATTACCAATGTTACGAAAATTATCACTCTCAGGAGATAGTTAGCGCAAGGGTTACAATCGCTGCCTAGACAAGACTAAGTATACAACATGGGGCACAAATTGTTCCCCCCCCCCATCAGATTGGAGTGCACCCTCACAATTTTTGCCCTCGAAGTGACCGTCTAGGTTTGCCCAATAGAAAGATTGGTCCTGGCGCAAGATATGCAAACTTACATTGAAGTGAAAAATACTTTGATTTACGAAAAATTTGGTAAACTGAAAATATTAAGAAAAATCTTGTAAAATGAGGCGGGATTCGATCCTCAAATCTCGCTCTTGTTAGGTATATATCCACCTCCCCTCGACGACTGAATGGGATACGAAATTCGTTTAACGCGATGGTCTGCACATAGGTATTCGCAACAAAAGAGTCCAGTCCGGGAATAGGGTCCCGAAGGAGTCATAGCGAGCAAGATCCTTCCCTTTTAGTGCAATGAGGAGGTATTGACCCGGGATAAGCAAGCGCTAGAGACTGCGCAAGATATAGTTTCGAGGCCACAGGACGAATCATGAGAACCTATGTAAATTTACCGGTACAAAAAAAAGAAAAAAAAACCCTTAAACTCAAACTTTGAAGTAAACGAGACAATGTCTGAAACTGCCTACGATTGAGTTACTTGGTGGAAAAGGGACATAACTCATCTATTTACATATTCAAATTACGGAGAAATACGTGGCTATGGCCGTACTACAGTATCCATACTTATTACACTATCTTCACCAATACTGTCGCACGGGACAGAATACATGAAAAAAAAAAAAAAAAAAAAAAAAAAAAAAAAAAAGAAAAAGAAATAAAAGGAAGTCTAGCCATAATTTACAGACTCTTCCAAAAGTCACTTATTGCACATTTGGGTGAAGTAAATGAAATAAACCCACATTGCAGAGAGGGTAGAGGTTCAGTCTAGTTATTGTGTAGGGATTTTAACTCACCGGGCGACCCCACGAAACTAAGTGAATAAGCCACGCATTTACGATGTCTTGTAAAGAGTCAATATAATGACCGGTGTCACTTACATTCATTGTGATAAAAAAAAAAAAAAAAAAAAAAAAAAAAAAATACAATTTTTAAATGTTGACACGGCAAAGTCAATGCCCAGAGTATAGCACTGGAAAAAATTTTTTTTAAAAGTGGAGGGGTTAAAGATCTGAAATGAGACATTTGTGTGTGTGGAGGGGGGGGGGATGTGAGAAAGAGAAAATTACTCGAAGCGATGCAAGTCTTACATGTAGTTAGGACTTCCGTAAGACTTTAGTGGCCCTGAAACGGGCCGTTTTGGGATGTTATCAGGGAAAGTATTCTAAGCCCTCTCGCCGCGGATACGACGGGCAAGCTGGATGTCCTTGGGCATGATGGTCACACGTTTAGCATGGATAGCACACAAGTTAGTATCTTCGAAAAGACCGACCAAGTAAGCCTCGCTAGCCTCCTGCAAAGCCATAACGGCAGAGCTCTGGAAACGGAGATCGGTCTTGAAGTCCTGAGCGATTTCACGAACCAAACGTTGGAATGGAAGCTTCCTGATGAGAAGATCAGTAGATTTCTGGTAACGTCTGATCTCTCTGAGAGCGACAGTGCCGGGTCTGTAACGATGAGGCTTCTTAACACCCCCGGTTGCCGGGGCGCTTTTTCGGGCTGCCTTGGTGGCGAGCTGCTTTCTTGGGGCCTTTCCTCCGGTGGATTTACGGGCGGTCTGCTTAGTACGAGCCATGTTCAACGGAAAAGATTCTGTTTGGTCTGGAGAAGCGGGGTAATTTATACCGTGGCCTTGGTAAGTATGGATGTGGGGAGGGGTCTTGAGATTGCGCATGTAACTCTTTCATTGGTTAAGAGAAGGAAGAATTAGAATTTTCTTGCCTTCTTATTGGTTATGTCAATCACGTGCCCATACATTTGAAGAATTATTATTATCAAAATTATCATTATTATTAACAACAGCGGCAGGTTTGGTTAGTCACTCAAAAGAAACATCACGTGGCCAATGTAATTTGGGAGTATGCTGTATTGGGGGATATCAATTGAAAATTGGAAAATTGGATAATTATTGACCAAGTTACTTCCCTTGGTTTTTGCTGGGAAGTGATCACTAAATAAAGTCTGAATTTCTAACAAACAAACGTGAATGCAGCAGGATATAAACTAAGGGACCAATTTAGCATAAAACCTAAATTGCCAACTGAACCCCCAATAAAAAAAAAATTGGAGGGTGGGGGGTCAAAAATCAAAAAGGACTTTTTTTTTTACATACTAGGGAGTGAGCGTTTAAATTTTTCAGCCTTCTAGTTCCTTTTGTGCAGCTCGTACGCTTGATACATACATGCATCGACAGCTAATCAGCCAGCCAGAACAACCTGAAAACTGAAGAAATCCATGTTGACATTTTAGGTGACAGTTTTGATTGATGGTTTCAAATAGAAAAGATATTAATCATCATTCTTTTCCTAATCTGAAAAATAAAATGGCTGACATCTTTTCCTGCTCATGTTTTCATTGTTCTTTTAAAAGAGTTTTCTATCTCAGTTTTCTCGTTTCTCATTCAATCTTTTAAAGTTTGTGTGAGCAAATAACTATTCACTCACTGCTGTAGGTCCACAGTCTGGTTCAAGTTGTGATAAACAAACAAGAACATCTAGAATTAAGTTGAAGGGAATAAGCTATCAAAACTGATAATGGTGTCTTTTTTAGACCAGGGCTCCCATACCTAATGACGCAGCATTGATTCTCAGCGCCCTGGGCAAAGACAGTGCCCGGGGATCGTTTTGCTATATCTCAGACAGAGCACATGATTAATAATTAACAAACATTATAAGCAAGATGGTGTAATGGTTAGAAGGACCCAGGTCCGATTCCCGATATTAACGCAGATTTATTAGGACAAATTTCCCTGTACACCCTTCAGCTGTGTGATTCAGGCGGGGGAAATGGAGAATTGAGTCGTGTCCCTATTCGGAAGGATTGTACTGAACGAAAGAGGAGCGTCTGGGTTACATCAGACTGCCAACGCTGCACAAGTCTCTGACTGGGACTGACATGAATCGACTTGCAAGCATAGATCAGTTGAAATTTTGCGCCACTTCTCATCTGTGCTTGGGGGCGACTGTCTTCTCTTACCTTCCTCTTGCTACGCCACAATCCATGCTTTATCGTTGATAATCAATAAAAGTTACATCAGGTTTAATTCCAAACTGGCCTGGCTTATACGATAAGCCGACATATTGACGTATGCCGCTTCTTAGTGTTTTCTCACTCTCCGACGGCGCTTCCTAACTATAATCAGAGATTTTTTCCAGAGAGGTTAGTCCCTCCCCCCTTTGGATATCTCTCTCCAGATGTGGTCAGCCACTCCATATTAGGCAGACCACATCTGGAGGAAGGAATGTCAACATTACCCTCTCTGGATTTGACACCATTATCCACTATAAACTGATTGTTATTGTTTATGAATGGATTTTTGTTTTTTAACCATCTTTTTTAATTTCTCGACATAAAGTGTTAAAAAAAAGTTTAAGAAGGACAATAATACTTGGAAGATTCACTAAAAATGGTGGCAATCTTTAGTTTGACGTACATAAACCTTTAGCAGTGTTTAACCATTATACAAAGTCTCTGAAAGGTTTGTTTTACTCATTAAAACGTATGATTAAACAACATCATCAGAATTTCGTTATTTAACGTCATTAACTTTTAACATCATATCAACAACCAACACTAAAATTGTTACAAATCCCTTTTCTTCAGTCTGGTACTACATTCAGACGTGTGAACGGCTGTATTTCTGCTCCAAATTTTCTGCATCGCTATAAGCTTCTTTGGAAAGGCCGACGAAATTTCAACGAATTTCTGCATCGCTAGGAGTTTCTAAGGAAACGCCGATGAAATTTCAGCGAAATGTGTCAGGCTTATCTCTATGATAATAAACATTTTCAAATAAAACACATTTGATCTCAAATTTTTCACTTCCACATAGTCAAATTACTACCACTAACATTAAATCAGTATGGAAATAATGTCACAGTTCACCAACAAGAGTTCTGTTTGGTAAAAGGGGACTTTCATTATTGCGTCTATTTCTGATGAATATGTTGTTTAATCATACTTTTTAATCAAAACTAGCATTCCAAGGGAAATTATGAATCAAAACAATCCATAAATGCTGTGTTAGCGGTGATGAATAGAAAAGTTACCGCTCTCACTTATTGATTAGCTGTGATCACTAAAAAAGGTGTAAATGTGGAAAAAAACAAGCGGGCACAAACCAGTGCCCAATTTAGCATGAAGTCACATTGCATACTGAACCCCGACTAAAATCTGTTTTGAGTATGAATTCAAAAAACAAAAAAAGCATTTTCCCTACTCATTGGGAGCAGTAGGTGTATGCAGAATCTCAAGTTTTTACTATGAACGGTAAAGACTGGTTGGATATATATAAAAGTTAGAACACATGAATAACTCAAACCTAGAAACCGGTCTGTTGTGGGAAGTGGTGATTAAAATTGTACTTCTAGAGCCTTTGTATGACTTTTGGAATCCGCTGAGACTAACGAATCAGTAAAAGTGCAACCATTTGATTCAGTAAAGAAATGAATGGGAAATCAGGTTTTAAAGGAGACAGGTCTGGTTAGTCACTCAATAGAAACTGTCATGCGACAATGTCTTTTGCCAACATGCCGTATTTGGAATGATCAATTAAAAAATTGGAAAAAGGAATGATCAATAAGTTACTTCTCTCACCCTCTTTTGGCAGTGATCTCCGAAAAAAGTCAAAATTTTCAAAAACCAGGCGGACGCAAAGTGAATGATCAATTCAGCAAAAACCTTTATTTCATTTTAGACCTCCAGTAAAAACCAACTTGGCGGTTGGGGTGAAAAGGTGTTTTTTTCAAGTCATAATAAGAAGTGAATATTTAGAATTTCAGCCCTTCAGCTACACTGACGCGGTCTGTACGCGTGATATCTTCATAGCCAGCCAACCAAGCCAGCTTGAAATCTGAGAGTGACTCGTGTTGACAATTTGGGATGACGGTTGAGAAAGGCTGTCAAAAAAACGTGATAATTTTGATGAGGGAAAAAGTCACGGAATTGGCTTCTGTTGAGGGAAAATCATAACACGAAAAGTCACATTTGATTCACTCTGTAACACTACAGCTATTGTGTGGATTTTAGAAGTATCTAAGATTGATGATCGGTTGCCATTTGTATTGAGATTTTGCAAGAAAATAAAGGCTACAAAGAAATCGTAACAGAAAATTAGTACCGAAGCACTAACACTGAACAGAAAATTAAGACAAAACCATTAAAAGCTCATCATTATCAGTCTTTTAACGTCCGTCTTTGAACATAGACCTTCCCCACGATCCGCCACATTACTATATCATGGGCGGTGCAGAGCCAGTATTTTCTGAATTTGTCTGGTTAATCTGTCCATCTTGTATTTAGTCTGCCTCGGTTTCGCATGGTGTCTCTGGTGGTCCATGTTGTGAGCTGTGATGTCCATCGGTTGTCTTTTAGTCTCACAACATGACCAACCCATTGCCATTTGAGTTTTCTAATAGATTCTATGAAGTCTCGGACCCCCTTTTTTTCCTGATACATCGTGCTGTCTTGTGATCTCACCATGTAAAGTTGAGCATGATTCTCTCATGCGCACGCTGCATACTTCTCAGTTTGCAGGTTTGTCTCTTGGTTAGGTTCCATGTTTCAGCTAAGGATATAACTGTCAAAATATTAAAAGCTAGTGTCCCCTAAAAAAAGAATCAGACAGTGAAAATGACATAAGTCATAACCAAGTGTCCAAGAAGTGATATTTGACATAACAACCCGAAAAAAAACTGTGTCAGTTATGGTATACCTTGATCGTGTCTAACTTGTGGAAATTGTTTGCCACTAGAATTTCCAGGAGTAGGGTGGAGACTGAAAAACTTGTATGCTGAGAAAGAGAGATTTCTAATCAGTAGAAAAATTTGTTACAAGTTAAAAGGAAGTGCTTTATTTGGATATGGGGTTTCCCAAGGAGAGGGTCGAGATGGTCAGATCACTCAATAGCTGATGTTCGGTTTAGTTGATTCAAAGACCCCCTATGAGGAATAGCGGGGGGGGATACTGGCCCATAAAATCAAAGGACAGCAAAGTAAAGGCGGGCCCAAGTGTTTCAACCTTTACTAAGGGGTTCTCCATAAATACACTAGGTAATCGGCCTCCAAAGCAAACGACAGGAAAGAACCCTAGAGAGCAGATACCAGCAAACAATGGCTGCTACAGAGCAGACATGGCGATTCATTGACCCCCACGAGACGAAGTATTGGCAAAGTTGCAATCTCATCTTGGGATGCTCAACTAAGTCCAGAGCTACAGAAATACTGATCGTTCGTAGCTGAAGGCTGGACTCCGTTGTTCCCTGTCATCACCAACTTCGATTATATTTACCACTTGAGTACATCGATCTCTGTAGAAAAACCGAAGACCTGACCGATTGACTATCTTCGTTTAGTTAACAATGGATTTCAATTAAATTTTGTAGAAGTGTGTAAGTCTTTGTGTAAGAAAGTGAATAAATCTTTGGTTGGGTTTTGAAATTTGTCTATATAATGTGTTCTGTTGTAAGCAAGGGCAAATGTAAAATGTGCACACGTTTCTTCCTCCTGTTTCACCCCTTGAACTCCTGTAGATCTTCGTTTAGTTTTCAATGAATTACAATTAAATTTTGTTGAAGCGTAGGTCTTTGGGTAAGAAAGTGAATAAATCCAGGGTTGGATCTTGTAATTTGTCTATATAATGTGTACTGCTGTATGCAGAGGCAAATTTAAAAAGTGCATCCCCTGTTTTATCCCTTAAACTCCTGCAGATCTTTGTTCACCGTCACTTTTTGTAATGCCCAGCCGTAAGTTTACCTCAAATTAGTAATTTGAATCCCCCCCGCCACACGCACTGAAATGACCGCTACCTCAATTATAGCCGTATGTCTAACGAGCCTAAAGTTATTTTACTAGTGATTTATTTTTGATAATTTAAATATCTTTTTCCTCTCTCAGGAATCGGACATAACAGAGTTACATGCAACAACACAATAATAAAATGAAACATACCAATTTGCATATGACTTTTGTATGGATAAATTTGTTACTAATTATCTGCATCATTTATTATTTAACAAAAAAAGAACGCTATCACTTGTGTCTCTCGACGAGGGGACCACTCTGCAAATAAGTACCTCTACTAGGAGGAGTTGTCTTTATATTCCAAGGATCCGGTAGAGCTGACATGAGTTCAATTCCTAGGAAGTCCAGACAGGTCGAAAGGAAGTGATTCGAGCAAACCTTATTCCCGCTCTGATCCAAAGGGAAAAAAAAAACTATGTTCCAAATTTTATTCTTTGTGAAAGGATAACTGATAAAGAGAAACTAGTGGGGGGATCTAAATCTCAACCTATGAACTCTTTAATTCACAACTAATTCCAACATTAAATAACCCACCATGCCGTTAAACTAACCGACCAACTAATGGGAGGGCCACATTTACTCATCAAAACATTACTTATCTCATTACTATCTATATAGTCACCAGCAAGACTAAGTGAATATGTAGGTTTACCCTAGCTATTCGAAAGTAGAACGTTCCTATAAAACCCTTTCGTAACCCGAATGGCATAAAGTGAAAAAGCAAACCAAACTGGTTGCTTTTCTGCTGTTACATTGTTTTACCAATATTACGATAGAACGATAATGCTGAACTAGACCCTTATTTTATGCCCACCCGGTGGGACGCTACAATAAAACGTCAATTTCATTATACAACATTTCTGATAACACGTTTTTTTTTTTTCGAAGTTGATTTTTGACCAGACCTCATATTCTGGTTATTCCCCCCCCACCACCTCTTAGGAATTCAAAAGTGGGGGCAGTTAGTGTCAAATTATAGAAACTTCCATTTTTTGAAGGGGGGGGGGGCTTATAGAATAGTTTCCATTATTTGGAGATAATTATAATATCAATATTCTATATGAAGGAAGTTACTGTGTACAGAGCTTAATGGCCATCGTAGGTGTCCTTGAAACGAGTAAATAAAAGGTCACCTTTTTTTTTCTGATCATCACTCTTTCAACCACAACCTCTCCGCTAAGCGCTGCTCCAAGCGAAGCGAATGACAAATTTAGTGAATAATTTATGCATTTACAATTTATGAATTCATAATTGTAGGAGAGTAACACTGAATTCATTTTTGAACAGCTTTTCAAACGTAGTTTGATGTGTTGATTTTTAAAGTAAATGTATTCAGTGGTTTCAAAAACGAACGTAGTTCAATTTTTAAGGTCAGGTCTTCAATTTTTCCGACATGAACACAACTAACGATATCTCGTAATTGCATAAATAAATAGATGAATAAATAGAAAGATAAAATAATTTAAAAACAAAAAAATTTTTTTTAAAATAAATGAATAAAAAACAAAAATGAATTTTAAGAAGTACAGTTCAAGAAAAAAAAATGTGCGAGCATGTACTCAGTGATGAAACTAGGGATTGGGGGGGTCCTTAGCTCTTTGAAAGCCCCCTTCAACATTTAGAGGGATTTGACGAAAAGAGAATTTGAAATAAACATGCGCCATCACTCAATTGAGTGAGTAGAAAAAGACCCAAAACAGAATTATTTTACAATTCACGTTTGTATAAAATATTCTTATTGTATTATGTTAGTAGAAATGCAATAGACGAACTATTTATAAGGCTTCTTGCCCCCGCCCTATATTAGGATCCACGGATGTTTTCAAGTACCCAACCCACGCCAGTTCATTCTGGCGTTTACAATACTCTTGTGAATTGTATGGATCTTGTTGCTTCGGTATTTTTTTTAAGACCAAGATTGGACAAAACATTTGAAAGAAGGACATGCCACGAAAGTTAATCCCTTACAGCCAAATATGATTCGAGAAATATGCAGCAAGTGTAATGGTTTTTGGTAAGTGAGGAATTATGGTGTTTTTTCTGGAGCAAGAAATCTTTGCTTACACAGAAGAGACGCAAATACGGTAGCTAAACAGTCTATGAACAACGTTATTATACACCTTCATGAGTCATTACTTCACTTTTAGTGAAACAGATCAAGATTTTCCCAAGACATCAATATGTTATTAATATGAATGAAACATAATTTACCAAGTATATACTAACTTGACTGTAATTGCTAATACTATTGTTGATATTCATTGTGTAGATCCTCGCTTTCAATTGTGGGAAATATAAATTTATAGAGGTCGATTATTCTCCGTGCTGTTTGCAAATGGCCGATTCAGTATTGTCTGCCCCTGAATGGAGATAGATTCGGCCGGTCAAGGTTTCACTTTTAATCAATTGAACAAAAGACATGAGCAAAATTACGAAAGATAAGTCCCTTGGTAACGAATGATAGGATGTGACATTCGTATGAGGGTTTTGTTTTTGTTTTTTTTTTTAATTCATTTGCCTTTTCAAGCTTAGGAGGATTTCAAGTTATTTGATTTTGAAGCTACTTAATTTGATACCAAGACCATACAAATTTGGTTTTGTGCCCGCCTGACAATCCAATAATCCATGTTTGGTGTGACATATGCGATCACATATTGGAGCATCAATAAATTTTTCATAGATTTTAGGGGATCACAGAGGGAAAAAAAAAAAAAAAAAAAAAAAAAATTTAAAAAAAAATAAAAATAAAAAAATAATGTTTTGAATAGATAAGATTTAACAAACAGATTTCAGGTATTAATATATATACATGGTACAAATCAGGCTAGCAGCGTAACATAATATGATATATCAATAGTATAAAGCCACTTCCGATTCGCCTGATGAGGCCCGAAGAGGACAGAAACACGAGCTAGTTTGTGTAGAGAATCCACATCCTACTATTTATATATATATTGGATAAAAATGGCTAGATTAGAAATTTTACTAGAAAATATAGGATCAGTCGGATTTTTTTAACCCATCAAGTACATGCCGTATGGCTTTAAAAGATTTCAGATCGACTGAAACGAGAGAAAACACAGACCCAGCCACTGAGCCATGGCGTCTACAGAATACCCCCCCCCCGTGAAAGGTAAGCATAAAAAATATTCAATCTTACCCATTCCAGATAGTTACCAATGTAATGAATAGGTGTCATTCCCTTACAGAATTCGGGAAAAAGCTGGCGCAAAGATTAATTTTACGCCTCGGTTGTATACTAACGACTTCAGATTGGAGTGCACCCTCAGGACCCTTGCACTCGAACTGACCGTCTAGGTTCGTCCAATAGACGGGTCGGTCCAGGTGCTGAATATGCTAACTTACACTAAAGAGAAAAGAAAATTGATTTGTGAGGTAAAGATCAAAATAAACCGTAATTAAATTCGGTGAACTGAAGATACAAAGGAAATTCCTGAAAATTAGAATATGAAAGGTTGGGGAAAATGTAGTGGGAGTGGTTCCTTAAACCCAACTTCAGACACCTTCCCTACAGGCCTGAATGTAATACAAAACAGGTTTGACGCAAGGGCACACTTGCGTTATTATAAAATCCAGCCCGTCAAGAATGTGTCAGGGCGAACAAGACCCTTCCCTTTTAGAGGCGTTGACCAGGGACAAGAAACAGTCAGAGACTGTGCATAGTATACTAGGCAAGGTCCAACAAAATCTTTATGGGGCGGGTACAAAAGCGTTCACTGAAGAGTGATTGGGTCAGTCCAGTTATTTTGTAGAGATTTTATCCTGCATGCGTCACTCTAGAGTCCGAAGTCAAGCGAATATCAAGTCGCGTCTAAATTCCGTATTTACAATATCTTTATGAAAAGCAACAATAGTGACTACTAATGTATTACCTACATTCTTGTATTAAAATCAATTAAAAATAGTATTTTTAAATGTACAACCTGGCGAAGTCTACGTTGGGGGGGGGCTCTGTTTAGAGCTACAAAAGAAGGATGTCTCATGAAAATAAGAAATTTAAGCCTCAATTTATAGATCCGAGGTGATGAAACATTTTTTTTCTTAGAGTTCAGAGAAAAGGAAAAACTTTCAGAAAGAGAAGCGACGCAACTCTTACATATACTTGAGACTTCCTTAAGACTTAACGGGCTCTGAAAAAGGACCGTTTCGGGGTGATACGAGGGAAAGTATTCTAAGCTCTCTCGCCGCGGATACGACGGGCAAGCTGGATGTCCTTGGGCATGATGGTCACACGTTTAGCATGGATAGCACACAAGTTAGTATCTTCGAAAAGACCGACCAAGTAAGCCTCGCTAGCCTCCTGCAAAGCCATAACGGCAGAGCTCTGGAAACGGAGATCGGTCTTGAAGTCCTGGGCGATTTCACGAACCAAACGTTGGAATGGAAGCTTCCTGATGAGAAGATCAGTAGATTTCTGGTAACGTCTAATCTCCCTGAGAGCGACAGTGCCTGGCCTGTAACGATGAGGCTTCTTGACACCACCGGTTGCCGGGGCGCTCTTACGGACTGCCTTGGTGGCGAGCTGCTTTCGTGGAGCCTTTCCTCCGGTGGATTTACGAGCGGTTTGCTTAGTACGAGCCATGTTCAATCGAAGAATGTCCTGTTTGGTCAGGAGAAACGAGGTAATTTATACTGTGGTCTTGGTAAGTATGGGTTTGGGAAGGGGTCTTGAGATTTCACATGTAACTCTTTCATTGGTCAAAAGAACGAAGAATTTGAATTTTCTTGTCTTCTTATTGGTTGAGTCAATCACGTGATTATGCATGCATTTGATGTAGCGTTCAAATTTTTGATAATCATAATAACAAGAGGTCAGTTACTTTCTCTATTATTGTTAGGACTATCCTCATGTTGGTTGTTTTCCATATAATGTTGTCCACATGGGTACATGGCGTAGTGGTTAGAGAATTGGACAGAATTACTGCAAGTAATCTAATGGCTCTAGGTTCAAATCCCAGTGTGATGATGATAATTCGAAAATACTGCTGTTGGTTAAATAAAGGGTTCGGTTCGTTACTTTCCCCACACCTACCAGATGATACCTGATGAAGGCAGGCCGTAGAGTACAACAGCCGTAATGTTGTATGAAAAACAAACAAGATGAGGATAGTCCGAATAATAATAGAAACAGTAAAGCTTAGGTTTAAAAAAAAACGAACAACCAAGATGAGGATAGTCTGAACAATAATAGAGATAATTATAATGTCTCATCTCAAAAATTCAGAGAAACACTATGGTTAGTTACTTGATAGAAACCATCACATGGCCAATGTATTTTGGTAGCATGCCGTGATAATGGTGGTGGTGGATATCAATTAAAAATTAGAAAATGGGGTGATCAATGAAATCCGAATTTCCAACAAACAAATAAACGTGAAAGCTACCGGACACAAACTAAGGGACCAATTTAGCATAAACCTAAATTGCCAACTGAACCCCCAATAAAAATCGATTGGGTCGAGGATCAAAAAAGAAAAAAAAAGATTTTTTTTTTTTTTTACATACTAGGGAGTAAACGTTTAAATTTTCAGCCTTCTAGTTCTTTTTGAGCAGCCAGTACGCCTGATACATACATGCATCGCCAACAAGTCAGCTAGCCAGAACACCTTGAAAACTGAAGAAACCCATGTTAACATTTTAGGTGACAGTTTTAATTGATGGTATCTAATAGAAAAGTCATTTATTATCATTCTTTTCCTCTGAGGAATAAAACGGCCAACATTTTTCCTGCTTATATTCTCAGTATTTCTTTTAAAAAATGTTTTTTCTCATCTTTATCGTTTTTAATTCAATCTTCTGAACTTAATGTGAGCAATTCACAGTTCTCTCTTTGTTGTCGGTCGACAGCCTGATTTAAAGCAGTCAAAATTGATAATTAGTGTCTATGTTGAACCAGGACTCCCATACCTAATGACGTAAGAGTGATTCTCAGTGCCCCTGGGCAAAGACAGTGCCCGGGAACACAAAAGTGATACTTGGTTGTATCTTGATACAGTACACCCCAAAGAAAATTGTGTCAGTTATAGGACAACCTTGATCGTGTATATGTTGGGGAAATTGTCAGCCAGTAGAATTTTCAGGAATAGGGTGGAAACCGAGAAACTTGTATGCTGAGCAACAGAGATTTCTAATCAACAAATAAATTTGCTACGAGATAAATGAAAGTGCTTCTCTTCGAAATGAGATTTCGCCGTCAGGGGGTCGAGATGGTTAAATCATCCATCAGCCAATGTTCAGCTTAGGGTGTGGGGTGATCCGAATAGACGATCCCATGGGGGTTGGGTACACAGGCCAATAAAATCAAAGGACATCAAAGTAAAAGCGGGCCAAAGTGTTTCAATCCTTACCAGGGGTCCTCCATGAACACTTAAAGCAGACGGCTGGAAAGAGCCTTAGAGAGCAGATACCAGCAGACGGAGGCTGCTATAGAGCAAATCTAGCGATTCGTTGACCCAACGAGATGAAGTATTGGCAACTCAGGATGCTCAACTAAGTCAAGAGTTGCAGTCTCAACTAAATCAAGAGCTACAGAAATACTGGCCGTTCGTAGCTGAAGGCCAGACTACGTTGTTCCCTGTAAACACCAACTTCGATTATCTTTGCCACTTGAGTACTTCGATCTAAGTTGATAAACCGTAGACCTAACCGACTGACCATCTGTCTTCGTCTAGTTCTCAATGAATTTCAATTACATATTGTGGAGGGGTGGTTCGCAGGGTAAGGAAGAAGTGACCAAATCTTGGGCTGGGTCTCGAAATTTGTCCATATGCGTTCTTCTGTATGCAGCGGCAAATGTAAAAAGCAGATCTCCGTTCAGCATCATTTTGGAATGCCTGGCGGTATGGGTACCTCAAGTCAGAAATTTTGATTTCTCAAACCTCAAGTGACTGTTCTAAAGCACAGTCTATAAGGAGCCTAAAGCAATTAATCTATTTTCATTAATTCAAATATCTCTTTTCTCAGGAATGGGACAAAACAGAGTTACATTCAACTACACAAAATTAAACACCAATTTTCTTATATGATTTTTATTACTATTATGTACATCATTATTATTTAATTAAATAAAAAGAACACCATCGCAATTTGTGTGTTTCTCAACAGGAGGGCCACTCTATGGATAAGTACCTTGGCTAGGAGGAGTTGTCTTCATAATCCAAGGATCCGTAAGGCTAGGCTGGCGGGAATTCAATTCCTAGTAGGTCCAGAAAAGTCGAAGGAAAGGAATTCGACCAAACCTTATTCAAACACCCCAAGGAGAAAAATTTAAAAAAAAAAAAAACAACACCACTACACGCAACAAAGACTAAACTGCCAACTTTGTTCTTTGTGAAGAATAAACTGTAAGGAAAATAAAATCTAAATAAACAAACTCTCTAGTTCACAACTGATTTCTGCATTGAATAACCCACCAAGGGTTGACATGCCGTTAAACCAACCAACCAACTGACTGACGAAAGGACCACGATCACAAGTAAGTCCAAATGAATTCGCTATTCGAAAGTACAGTGTTCCTGTAAAACCCTTTCGTAACCTGAATAGTGAAGAAGCAATTATCAATGATTTATATGGGTTAAATTTTGGTGCGTCCCAAGACCCCGTAATGGTGTGAAGAGTATGTCGGATGTTGCGGTGATGGAAGGTACAGAAGACCGGGTGTGTGCTTCCACTATAATAGCTCGCTGCTAAACAGAATCTGAACGTTATTTTCGCTGTCTTTCAAAAAAGTGGCTTAAAGTGAAATTCCGAAAAGTGGGGTCTTTCTGTGCTTGAATTCAATTTTTTTTAAAGGTACTAAAATCGTTTCATTAGAAGGGTCGATTGTATTAAATGGTTGATTGAAGATATCTTCATCAGCAAACTTGTAAGCTTTGAGTGGAAGAGTCCATGGTAGCAGACGGAACCAAAGAAGAGAAAAAAATCCCAGCTATAAGTATATATTGCTTTTTATGTATGCATGTGAGTAACAGCCAAAACGAAACATTGTAGGTAGGGATTTGTTAGCCCTTACGTTATCTAAATGCTCTAACTTAAAGAATAAAAACTAATTCTGTTGATTTTCAACTGTTACACTATGCTTTAGGAAATGTTCCAAACTACGACAGAACCTTTCGGCCGAACTAGACCCTTATTCTGTAACAAAACGTGATTTCATTAGAGCATATTTCTGATAATGTTTTTCCGGGGTTGATTTTCAACCCGAACTTATATTCTGATCATTTTTCCACTGAGAGATCCAAAAGTGAAGGAGGGAAAATCAATAGTTCCCATGATTCATTTACAAATGATTACAATATTAATTCGATATGAAGGAAGAGACCAGACACAGAGCTTAATAGCCAACGAAGATGGCTTTGAAACGAATAAATAAAACGTGACTTTCCTATCGGTCTTTTTAACTAACCTTTTTAGTAAATTATGGCTCTAAGCTAAGTGAATGACTAGTGAATAATTTGTACATTAACAAGTTATTTTCTCATTAACCTCAATTTATGAATTCATAATTCATCGTAGAATTTCAAATAGTTTTTTAAAATTACTTTGCCCAGTTGTGTGAATTTTAAATTCATGACTAAGTGCATTCAGTGGTTTTTTAAAAACCAAAACGGTTCAAATTTCAAGTTCATGTAACTAATTTTCCTCGATATGAACACAACTATTAATTTAGGATAGCATTTTTTTAACCTTGTAAATCTTAGTTGATAATCTCAGTTGTCAAAAAATAGTTTAAGAATATGCGAGCATGCACTCACTGACGTAGCTATGGATTTGTGAGGGGAGCTGGCTCCTTGAAGGCACCCTTCCAATATAAAGGGAGATTTGCAATAAACTATCAATTGCGGAAAAAACTTAAAGCCTGATTTTTTTTATTTACTATCCATGTTTGCACAAATGCACCTATTGTATTATACTAGCAGAAATGGAATAGACGGACTATTTATAAAGCCACTTCCCCCTCAACATTGATGCCCAAGGGTATTTACAAAGAGCTTCCCTCAGCTACGTCTGTACACGTTGGAGAGGGAACCATGGTCTTGCAAAGTGTTAGGATCTTCCTATCGCTCAAAGTCGACATTTAGTATTTTCCAAGATCAAAATTGGGCGAAACATTCGGAAGGAAGGAAATATTCACAAAAGAATCCCTTTTATACGATAAATGTGCCGATTGTGCGATGGTTTTTAGCAAGTACAGAATTATGGAGGTGTTTTTTCCTTGGGGGGGGGGGTAAATACGGTACCTAAGCAGCATATAAACAACTTTAATAAACACCTGCATAAGCAAGAATTACTACACTTCGTGGAACAAAGATTTTTTGTATTTACCAGAAGACATCAATAAGTAATACCTAATTACTATAATTTCATATGCAGTTAGGAAGAAAAAAAAAATTAACATTAGTTGTGTAAACATAGGAGCATTATACCTTCACTAAGTGAGGATTTGTAGTTGGAAATAATCAATTTATAGATGTCAATTATTCTACGTGCTATTTGCAAATGGCCGATTCAGTATCGTCTGCTCAATGAGCTGCGTTCTGAATGGAAACCGATTCGACCTGTCAAGGTTTTACTTCTAATCAATTGAACAGGAGACGTGTGCAAAATTACGAAAGATAACAGTCCCTTGGAAACGAAAGATAAGATGCAACACAAGATTTTGAAGTTTTGTTTTCAATCTATTTACCGATTCAAACTTAGTCAGAGGAAAAAATTTAGGTTATTTGATTTTGGTATTGAAGCTACCTAATTTGATAAAACGATACAAATTAGAGTTTGCAAGAGACAACTAGTAACCCTACTATTCATGTTGAGTGTGACTTCTGCAATCATATGGGAGCATCAATTTAAAGTGTGTAATTTTTCAGAGATATTCGTAGGGGATAACATGCAGGGAAAAAAGTCCGATATTTGTTAGGAAGAGATAAGGTTAAACAAGCAGATTTCAGGTACAAATATTTTGAATGGATGAAAGTGGCTAAGATTTGAAATTTTATGAATGTGGCGGGGAAACCCACAAACATTTGAAACTTAAATCTAAAAAATATAGGATTAGTCATACGGCTGCAGGTAGTACCAACTACCTACATGCCGTATGGGCTATAAGAATAGATATTTTAATGAGAGAAAAAAAAAAAAACAAGCCATTTTCAGCCATAGCGTATACACATTGCGCCATTTTGTAAAATATAAAGTTTTATCTGACCTATTCCATACAATTACCAATGTTATGAAAATTGTCACTCCCTCAGAGAATTTAGGAAAAAGAGCTGACATAAGGGTTACATGCACCGTAGGCAAGACTAATTTTGTGCCTCGGTTGTACACTAACGACTTCAGTCTGCCCCTTAGGACCTTTGTGCTCGAACTGACCGCCTGGGTTCGTCTAGTACACGGGTTGGTCCAGGTGCAAATTTACATTGAAGTGAAAAATATTTGACTTACGAAGTAAATAAAAATTTGTTAAACTGAAGATACGAAAGAAAAAAATCCTGAAAATTAAAAGCTGAAAGGTTGGGAAAGTGTGAAAGGAGTACTCTTGGCGGGTATATGTCCACCTGCACAAGAGGCCTGAATGTCATACAAAATTGGTTTGATGCAAGAGCCCACATGCGTAGGTATTGGCTAAAAGAAGAAAGAAATAAAAAATGAAATAAGATTCAATCATAAAAATAAAATTTTTTTTTTAAATTTAAAAAAAAATTTAAAAATAAAATTAAGTCTAGTCCGTTAATAATGTCAGAAATACGTCAGAGCGAGCAAGACCTTTCCCTTTTAGTACCATGGGGGAGGCATTGACCCGGGACAAATAACAGCCAGCGACTGCACATAAAAATACTTTCGAAGCCACAGGGTGAATCCGGAAAGAAAATATGCAAAGTCTGACCACTTTTTTTTTTTAATGGGGTGGTGCCAAAAAAAAAAAAAAAAAAAAAAAAAAAATAAATAAATAAA
Source organism: Thysanoteuthis rhombus (assembly GCA_963457665.1). Taxonomy (NCBI): domain Eukaryota; kingdom Metazoa; phylum Mollusca; class Cephalopoda; order Oegopsida; family Thysanoteuthidae; genus Thysanoteuthis; species Thysanoteuthis major. The sequence goes on from OY735224.1 coordinate 36,132,427, forward strand.
ATAAATAAATAAATAAATAAATAAATAAAATAAAAAATAAAGATAAAAAGTTGAGGCCCACTTTCTGAGAAGTGAAAAGGTGGAGGGGTTAAGTTATTGGGGAAAGATTTTATCCTCACTGTTTGCTCCAAACTCGAATCTGAAGCCAAGCACGTCTAAATTCCAAATTTAGAAAGACTTTATGAAAAGCCACGAAAGTAACCACTAATACGTTACATTCATTGTATGAAAAATAGTATCTTTATATGTACAATACGCCTGGAGTTTTACTTAGTGCTAAAAAAGAATGAGTCTCAGGAAAATGTTTGACATGATTAAAGCAATCACAGTTTGTAGATCTGAAGTGATGAACAATTTTTTCAGTGGAGTTTGGCGAAAGTGAGAAAAAAGACTTTCAGAGAGAGAAGCGACGCAACTCTCACATAGTTGGGACATCTGTAAAAAGTCAGTGGCCGCTGAGAAAGGGCCGTTCCGGGATGTTATGAGGGAAAATATTCTAAGCCCTCTCGCCGCGAATACGACGGGCAAGCTGGATGTCCTTGGGCATGATGGTCACACGTTTAGCATGGATAGCACACAAGTTAGTATCTTCGAAAAGACCGACCAAGTAAGCCTCGCTAGCTTCCTGTAAAGCCATAACGGCAGAGCTCTGGAAACGGAGATCGGTCTTGAAGTCCTGAGCAATTTCACGAACCAAACGTTGGAATGGAAGCTTCCTGATGAGAAGCTCAGTAGATTTCTGGTAACGTCTGATCTCTCGGAGAGCGACAGTGCCTGGCCTGTAACGATGAGGCTTCTTGACACCACCGGTTGCCGGGGCGCTCTTTCGAGCTGCCTTGGTTGCGAGCTGCTTTCGTGGGGCCTTTCCTCCGGTGGATTTACGGGCGGTCTGCTTGGTACGAGCCATATCGAATGGATGAAATGGAATTACTTTTTTTATTAGATAGGCAGCGAAGCTGGGTCATATATACTGAGGCCAGGGGGTGGGTGACATTTATTGCATAACTCTTTTAATGGTTTGAAGAACGGAGAATTTGAATTTTCTCGCCTTCTCATTGGTCGAGCCTGTCATACATTTGGTTCAGCATTCAAATTTCTTCAAACGATGTTTTCATCATCATCAACAACAACAACAATCATAGTAGTAGTAGTAGTAGTAGTAGTAGTAGTAGTAGTAGTGATCTGATTTATATTTTCCATTTTCATCGGGTTTGATTCAATTTTTTCAAACCTTCCTTTTCTGTAAATATATAACATTCATCGGGGTTTTTTTAATTGTAAAATTTTTCTATCATAGTTTTATCCCCTCACCCAAATTGTAAATATGGGTTTAGATAGGTCCACCATAGAGAGAGTCAGGTATTGTGGCAAATGCAGTATGAAGGGAAATCATGAAAAAATGAGTTGTTTTGGTGAACGGAATAATTTCGTGAGATTGGGTCAGTGCATGAGACTAGCTGAGTTAAAGTTAGGAAAGAGAAGACTAGCCATAAATCCCCACCCCCACAGACCACGAGTCAAATTTCTCTATTTGAAAATAAATACCATTTTTTCAAACCTCCTGAGAGCAATTAATGATATCGACTGTTTGTGTTTTGGCAGGGCATTTACCAGGCTTCCCGAGGCTAGAATGATGTGGGCACGAATCTCACCGTGTTCTTATATTTTAATCCCGATACGCGCTGTTTATGCACTGCCTCAAGTCGATGGCTTGTGTTAACTCGCGAAAACAACAGCAACAACAATAAGAAAATTTCTCAAAAACTTAGAATCAGGATGAAGGAGAACAGTAGTCAAAATTAACAATAATGTTTTTACAATATTACATCCAATGAAAATTTGAAAAAAAAAAATGATAAAACAGGCCTGGTTAGTCGCTTAATAGGAATTGGGAATGTTGAAATGTTTGGATCTTGTTAAAAATACAGAAAACCTATGGACCAATCGAAAGTATTAACGAAATAACAAGGAAGCTGGATCTCCATAGTTTTCGTCCATTTTTAAAATATAAAAAGTCGATTCGTTGAGGTGAAGCATTTTCTCACAAGGACTAAGTTGCAACCAAGCCATAGACAAGGTCGCTCTTATTGAATGTATTGATCACTGGACTGCTCAATATCCATTAAAGAAGCATGCGATTTTCACTGTTCGATAACACGTATTTTGGAGATTGATTTAGATTTAAAGAAATGATTAACCGCCCAATTCGTCATGCATTTGAACTCAGAAACTAATGAAGATATAAACATGTAGGGTTTGATGATCCATAGCCCTTTATTTTAATATTCATCACGTATGCAGCGAGTGTGATGGTTTAGTGGCTATGGAATTATGGTGCTTTTTTTTCTGAGGCAAATGATCCTTGCTTATACGGATATAAAATACGGTAGCTGAACAGCATACAAACAGGGTTATTATACATCTATATAAGCAAGAACCATTTCACTTTCGGTGAGTGTATCTCGGGAACGAATAAAGATTTCTTGAATATGTTTACCCAAAACGATAAAGCATCACAAAATAATTAAAAACTTTCTTTGCGTTTATTTACTAAGTATTCAGCTATGTTATTGTGAAAAATTCTTGTTTGTATTCATTGAGTAAGAGAAGGGCCATTATACCCTCCCTTTTAGCGAGCGTTTGTTACTAGTCGCAGGAAATATCAATTTATAGATGGATGTCGTCAATTATTCTCTGCGCTGTTTGCTAATGGCCGATTCAGTATCGTCTGCTACTGAATGGCCTGCGTTTTGAATGAAAACAGATTCGGCCTTTCAAGGTTTTCCTTTCAATCAGTTGAAACAGGAAATACGAGACCGATCAATAAAAAGCGTATTATCGATTAATATTCGATTGTTTCGACTGCAGTCCTGATTCTTACTGGTACGACGACGACGACGACGACGACGATGAGAAACATTAATTTATCGTTATTACTATTTCTACTACAACTAATGCAGCTGTTATATCTGTGGAGTAAAAGCCGCTCATCATCACACTTGTAACGTACGTCGTAGGACATGGTGCGCTTGTATAGTGTAATGGTTTTTCTCACACGCAGAAGATTCTGGTTCGATTCCTAAACGAGCGATATGAGTTGAAAACTCTTCATAAGAACAAATTTCCCTGTTCACTAATTGAGTACACTCTGAACAGTGTAAGTAGGGTGGAGGTAACCCTCCAGTGGATTCTCATCCTACCAAGGTGATGGTAAAAAAAAATACTTGTAGATATAGAGCCCTGAAATCAACCAGACTTGAGACTTGCAAAGAACGTATAGTTGACACAAGCCACGGAAACCAGGACTTCATCACTGGCCGACATGCTCCATTGGGGTTTGTCTCTCAAGATAAGCGACTGATGGTTATAATTCTTCCCCAAGATTTGCCAGATCACTCTGTCGTGGTTTTTGCGGTGCCAATATTCCCCGAATTTGTCCAGATCTTCACGCCATCTTATTTTCTGCAGGACGCAATTCCGATCCATGTTGTTAGTCGTGAAGTTGAGCGCTTTTCAGGCGTTCTTGCACCATGGCTTGTATATTGCCGTTTGAGTTTTCCAGTAAAATCTATCATATTTTTGACCCTCTTTTCTTCTTTAATATACTGTGCCGTCTTGTGATATCTCCATGTGAAGTTGGGCAGGATTCTCTCGCACGTTGCAAGGTTCTTAATTTAAGACCCAAGGCATATATATATATATATATATATATATATATATATATATATATATATATATATATATATATATATATATATATACTACAGTCATCTTGAACACTCACATTTAAACTACTCTAAATCTAGCAACTATTATTTTAAGACAAATTACAAAAAGATTATAAAAAGTTTCTAATAACTTTGCAATAGATGTTGAGAGTGACTTTCTTATAACCTGGATGTTGGTTCGTATCTGTTTCACTACATGAACGTTTCATTACATTGGAAAACGATATAGCTGACGCAACACGAATGAATGGATGCTCGTGTGAGTCAAGCGAATTATGCAATCGTTTCAACTGCAAAATTCTGTTGTGTGTACATAGTTGTTGCCACATGGCAATACAGTAGGACAAAATTTGCGCATGCTTTTCGTTAACGTACTGTCCTTATGGTTTTTTATTAAACATTTCGTATATGTTAGGTGTTACTTGTAAAATGCCGTTTTCGAATATTAAGATGATAGATGAAATATCATAAGGACAAAAAAAGCGGTGAATATTCATTCAAAATATGACCTATTTGAAACAATAACTTAATGTACCATCTCTGTAAAAATACTTAGGTCTTATTGGTCGTAATTTCAACCAAAGCACGAATGATGACTTCGCTATTATTGAACGATCTTTTTATTATAGATATGATGTACAAAATGCTTGAAAAAAGATGATAATCTGTGGTAGAAATGTCTAGGGAATATGCAAGACGGTGCAATTCGCGCCGACCTTAACCAAACATTCAAATCCAATAGAGAATCAAAACAACATTTTAGTGGAGGATCTCGAATCGCACACGATTTTGTCTCGTTCGTGAGTAAATATTTACAATCAAGGAAGTCAGTCGACTAGAAAAGTAAAAAAAAAAACAACAAAAAAAACAAACGTCATTAAATCATTAAAATACGCAATCTGTCTTTAGTCACCTTCTGAATACTCCCGTCGCTAAGATATATTCCAAATATATTCATTTGCCCCCACATACACCTGGAAAGGTGGCAGTAAACACACCTGTTTCTTTTCACTTTTCGAAACAGTCTACAAAGTAGGGGGGCCCCATCTGATTGGTTGCCAATTACTGAGGGCCACGAAAAAGGCTATCGAAGAATTCAAAATGTCTGGATCATCATCATTATCATCATCATCATCGTCATCAGTCTTTTAGCGTCCGTCGTTGGACATAGACCTTCCCCAGGATTCGCAACACTTCTCTATCATGGGCGTCGCAGAGCCAATAATTTCTGAATTTGTCTAGCTCGTCTCTCCATCTAATATTCTGCCGGCCTCAGTTGCGCATGTAATCTCGGGGGATCCATGTTGGGAGTCCATCGGTTGTCCGCCATTCTTGCAACATGGCCAGCTAACTGCCATTTGAGATTTTTAATGGAGTCTATGATGTCCCTGACTCTTGTCTTTTCCCAGATGTACTTTGCTGTCTTGAGGTCTCTCCATGTGAGGTGCAGCATAATTCTTTTATGTGCACGTTGCATGGTTCTCAATTTGCAGATCTGTCTCTTGGTTAGGTTCCATGTTTCGGCTCCATAAGTGACTATTGGGAGGATGCATTAGTTCACTTTAATAAAATATTTGATTTTTAGATATTTCATTTTAATTTCAAAATGCATTTTTTTTAGTGAAGATTCTTTTTGCATGGGTATATGTGAAGAACGCTTACATACTAGGTCAAAGATAAGATTAGAGTAACTCATCATCATCATCAGCAGCAGCATCATCAACAACAACATCATCATCATTCTTTCAACGTCCATCATTGAACATAGTCTTTCCCCAGGATTCGCCACACTTCTTTATCGTAGGCGTCGCGGAGCCTGTATTCTCTAAATTTGTCCAGTTCATCTCTCCGTCTATACATCCTTCTTTTTAGGATTTCCCGTAAATCAAAACAACATCTTTGTTAACGACCTTAAATACGCACGATTTTGTCTCGTTTACGAGTAAATATTTACAGTTGAGGAAGTCAATCGAAGAAAAACAGGTCTGGTTGGTCACTCATTAAAAACTGTCTGGTGACAAACATCTTTTGGCAGCATGCCACATTTGGGTGACATTGAAAAAAGGGATGATAAATTAATAAGTTACTTCTCTCGTCTTCTGTTGGGCAGCGATCACTAAAAATGTCCCAATTTTCAATAAACAGGCGTGAATGCTTTGGGGAACAATCTTAGGGATGAATTTATCATAAACTTAGATTATAAATTGAATCACCCCCCCCCTAAAAAAAAACTTATTTAAATGCGTCCAAACTCCGAATAAGACAGTTTGTGGTTAGTTGCTCTCATACCCTTGGGAAATGTATGAATCCATATCTCCTTCCTCGGCTATAGGTAAATAGTTGGACAGTTTGTTTTTTCAAGTCATGGTTGGCAACGTGTTCTCGACACAACCATGCTGAGACCATCAGTAGTGCCCAAACGACCCCTACCTGGCGTTGCATAAGTAATTACTAAAGGTAAGACAAGACTGGCTGCTTCAGTGTCAAACTCCACTCTGTCTGATGCTTAAATAGAAGGGTATTTAATAAAATAGTATTTAGATATTTTTCTAGATAAATGGCTCGAAAATCTAGATGATTTTAGATAAAATTTGAGGCCATGAACTGAAATAAAATGGAGTGGCCTGTGAGAGATGTGGCGTCTGGTGATACTAATTTCTATTTTTGAATCTTCTAGGAAGGTTGGAATGAGGTCGCATGCAAAATTTCAGCCACCCCAGTTGACCGAAAGGGTTCTAGTTCTGATGAGGGTTATTGATGTTGTCATTGTCATTGTTGTTGCCAGGAGAAAATAGAATCAACAACAGAGTAGGAGTTAGACAAGAAAGGATTATATAAACAATGAGAAATAGTAAATATTTAATCAAAATATGAACCATTTGAAACAATGGCCGTTTTTCAATCGGTGGTCTCCCAACCCTTTTCAATTCGTTTACGCTTGGTAACTTTTCAAAATTAAATTTACTCTAAGCTGTTTCGGTCGATAATTTGAGTTTACACTTCTAGCATAAAAAAGCAAACATGAAAGGGGGAGCTTCTGAATACTTTTTCTGTTGTTTTTTTTTTTTTTTTGTTTTGTTTTGGGTTTTTTTGTTAACAGTGACCAAAGAGAGGAAGGGAAATGAAAGCGGGAATGTGAACCGCAGCACTGGCATGATAGGCGAAGGAGAGAAGAGATGTTGGCTGAAGACCTGAGGAGACTTATTGTCACTCAGCCTTCAGCAATGACCACTGGGCAACCGGTGTGAAACTGTAAACTGCAGTATTACTGTGGCCTATGAGAACTAGGAGAGAAAGGCTGGAGACCTGAGGAGACTTCCTGTCACTCAAACTCCAGCGGTAACCACCAGTTTTTGAGAATGACAACCACAAACTACTGTGGGACTTTGACATCCGAACTGACCACCTCATCCAGGCAAGAAGGCCGGACTTAGTAATAGTAGACAAAAAAAGGAAGGCCTGCCAAATACTCGACGTTGCTGTACCTGCAGACCATAGAGTAAAAAAGAAGGAGGGTGAAAAAAGGGAAAAATACCAGGACCTAGCAAGGGAGTTAAAAAATAAATGTTGAACATGAAAACCAGGGTAGTACCGGTCATAGTGGGAGCACTAGGAACTGTCCCCAAAACGCTGAGGGAGAGACTGGAGGAGATCGGGATTAGGGGGAGGATAGAGACCGTACAGACCACAGCACTACTGGGAACTGCACGGATACTGAGGAAGGTGCTAGAGATATAAGGACTGCAACGAATCGTAGCTCTGTCACGATATGCGAAAGAGAGAGGAGACGTTAGCTGAAAACCTGAGGAGACTTATTGTCACTCAGCCTTCAGCGATAACCACTGGGCAACCGGTGTGAAACTGTAAATCGTAGAATTACTGCGACCTATGAGTACTAGGAGAGGAGGGCTGGAGACTTGAGGAGACTTGCTGTCACTCAAACTCCAGCGGTTACCACCAGGTAACTGGTGTGAGATTCCATAATAATAATAATAATAATAATAATAATGATAATGATTATAATACAGAGTAGGGTCTTTGGAGCACCGTTGATGAGTTCAGCATGGGTGTGTCAAGGACGAGAAAGCCTGACGGAGCCCATCACTCTTCCGGTTGGTTTGGTCTCAGATTTGCTCGTCATCCTGCTGACAACCATGGATTGAAAAACAGGCTGGCCTATTATTGATCAATAATGGTGCATTCATAAGATCTACGGTCCTACCTGTTAGCAGTGGCCTAACAGAGGAGGAGGGAGAAAGAATACCTAAATGGAAGTGGAGGTACGAACCACAGCACTGGTGTGATAGGTGAGAGAGAGATGAGATGCGGGCTGAAGACCTGAGGACACTTACTGTCACTAAGCCTTCAGCGATAGCCACCGGGCAACTGGTGTGAAACTCTAAACCACAGTACTGTCGTGGACTGTGAGAGTGTGGAGAGGAGGGCTGGAGACTTGAGGAGACTTGTTGTCACTCAACCTCCAGCGGTAACCACGAGGCAACTAAGGTGACATTGCTGATAATAATAATAATAATAATAATAATAATAATAATAATAATAATAATAATAATAATACAAAGTAGGGTCGCTGGGGCACCACTGACGAGTTCAGCATGGGTGTGTTAAGGGTGAGATAGCCTGACGGAGCCCATCACTCTCCCGGTTGGATTGAACTCAGAGTTGCCCGTTATCTCGTTGCTAACTATGGCTTGAAAAACCGACTGGCCTACTATTGATCTAAACTGGTGCACTCAGAAATGCAAATGCAAATAATAATAATAATAATGATAATAATAATAATAAAGACTTTACGCCCCAGAGATGACACAAATAGACTGCATGTGAAGAGGAAAGAAGGTGGTAGAGGCCTCATGAGCATAGAACATTTGTGTCCAAAAGCCTATAACAGGATTAAAAAAGTATGTACAAACAAACAGTGAAGACATAATAGAAAACACCCGAAGCGCAACGAACAACAAAAAAAAGTAGCAAACGAAGGAGCAGCACAGCATACAATGAAAGGAAAATGGAAACAAAGAAAAAAAAACTGCACGGGTAATTCAAAAGAGAGATACAAAATGTCGCAGATTAGAGATCACGGACATGGCAACGAAAATGAAACTTGAAGAGAGAAACTGAATCGCTCTTCATGGCAGCCCAAAAACAAATGCCTTGGGACAAATTATGTTTAGGGTGAAAATCGACGTAACCCAAACAAACAGCAAATGTAGCCTAAGGGGGGAGAGAGAGAGAGAGAGAGAGAGAGAGAGAGAGAGAGAGAGAGAGAGATGAGACTGTAAACCACACAACCAGTGAATGCAATCAACAAACCCAAGAAGAGTACAAAGACAGACACGATAGGGTAGCAACAGTGATTCACTAGGAACTGAGCAAACGACTGGGATTCGACCACGCGGATAAATGGTATCAACGCAAACCGGAGACGGCCCCGCAAAATAGAGGCCAAAAATTGCTTGGACATCCAAACTGACCGCCCCATCTAGGCGAGAGGACCAGACCTGATGATCGTGGACAAAGGAAGGTGACTGAACCTGCAGATCACAGAGTAAATAGGAAAGAGAATGGAAAGTTAGGGGAATACCATGACCTGGAAAGGGACCTGAAGAAGGCGTGGAACATGTAAGTCAGGATAGTACCAGTAATAGTGGGTGCACTTGGAACCGTACCAAGGACATTGAAAACGAGATTGGAAGAACTGGGGATAAGATCAAGGATTGAGACTAAACTGACCATAGCACCACTGAGGACTGAACGAATATTGGGGAGAGTACTGGAAATATGAAATCTACGACCTCCAGCTGTTGGCAGTGGCCTAACAACCAAGAAGGGGTATGTTGGAGACGGTACAAACTACAGTGCAACTGAGGAGACTTACTGTCTTCAGTGATAGCCACCAGACAACTGGTGTGAAACTTGAATCTGCAGCACTACTGTGGACTGTGAGAGTGCGAAGAGGAGGGCTCGAGACTTGAGGAGACTTGCTGTCACTCAGTCTCCAGAGGGAATCACCGGGCAACTGGTGAGAAAATACAAATAATAATAATAAAAATGAATGAACACCTGGGCTGTGTCAGTAGTTAGGTATACAGGACCATTCCTAGGATGGACAAAGGAAGAGCTCCAATCAATGGATAGGCGAACAAGGAAACTTATGACGATGCATAAAGCATTACACCCTAGTGATGATACAGATAGACTATACGTTAAGAGAAAAGAAGGTGGCAAGGGTCTCATCAGCATAGAAGATTGTGTCCAGAGAGATAAAATAGTCCTAGAAAGATATGTGCAAACAAATAGAGAAGAAATCATAAAGAGCGCGAGAGATAGTGCAACAAGCAATAAAGTAGAAAACAATGGAACAGTACAGCAAACAAGAAAAGAAAGATGGGAAGGGAAAAATTGTACGGCGAGTTTAAAAGATAGATACAAGATGTAGCAGACGAGAAATCATGGACGTGGTTACGAAAAGGGAACCTTAAGAGAGAAACAGAATCGCTCATCATGGCAGCCCAAAATAAAAGCATAAGGACAAACCACATAAAAACAAAAATCGACAGAACACAGACAAACAGCAAATGCCGCCGGTGCGGTGGAAGAGATGAGACAGTAAACCACATAACTAGTGAATGTAGTCAACTCGCCCAGAAGGAGTATAAGCATAGACACGATAGAGTAGCAACGATGATACACTGGGAACTAAGCAAACAAATGGGATTCAATCATGTAGAAAAGTGGTATCAGCACAAGCCAGAGGCAGTTTTGGAGAATGACAACCACAAACTACTCTGGGACTTTGACATCCAAACTGACCACCTCATCCAGGCAAGAAGACCGGACTTAGTAATAGTAGACAAAAAAAGGAAGGCCTGCCAAATAGCAGACGTTGCTGTGCCTGCAGACCATAGAGTAAAAAAGAAGGAGGGTGAAAAAAGGGAAAAATACCAGGACTTAGCAAGAGAGTTAAGGAAGATGTGGAACATGAAAACCAGGGTAGTACCGGTCATAGTGGGCGCACTGGGAACTGTCCCCAAAACGCTGAGGGTGAGACTGGAGGAGATCAGGATTCCCCCTCGCCACCCCAGCGAAATTCATTCTATCATCTAGTATACATTCAAAAATACCCAGCGGAAGTCATTCAGTCAACTCGTGTAGATTCAGTGCAACGAATTCTCTGTCATTCCCCCATTCAACTAGCGTTCCAACGAAAGGCGCGGCTGAGTTCCCTGTGGATTTATGACAATCGTGATTAAAAGTTTGTATGTAAGACAAGTCATAACTTGGTGTTTCGCATGAGAAATAAAAAAAGGTTTTTGCGTGTCAATAGCAGGAATAGTTTGTCTCTGAAAAGCGACGACATTTATTGACCAAGCCGTTACACACCCGAACAACGACATGACAGTAACCAAGAGGAAGATTTATCTATGTCTAAAGTCGCTTTCGTGTGGGAAAAATATATCTTTCAATGAAATCAAGATTGTGGAACAAGGTTGTGTACTGCAATCATTTTTTTTTTCAAATTACTGTAACTTGCGTAGCGTAGTTTAATCTGGCAAAAAAACCTGACCCAAAAGTTTTGCGCCAAACAGTTCAAGACATGCCAGTTCTGCGTAAAAGAATTAAAAATACGACAAAAACAATTCAGTGCCGAGAAGTCAACGCAACTAGCTTATACCCATGAATGACGGGGTTATGCATCGGCACTTACGAACCTAAAGCTATTCTATTATGTAATTTATTTTTAACAATTCAAGTATTCTAATTTTGATGGGGTTTTATCAACACAGCTCAAGCTGTTTTAAATGCTGATCGGACATAAAGCCCCAAGTCTCGAACATAACATTAAACATTTCTTTGTTGCTGAAACGTGGAACCTAACCAATAGATAGACTCGCAAACTGAGAACAATGCAACGTGCACATGAGAGAATCATGCTCAACCTCACAAGGAGAGATCACAAGACAGCACAGTATATCGGGGGAAAAAACAGGAGTCGAAGACATCATGGAATCCATTAGAGAAACTCAAATGGCAATGGAGCTGGTCATGTTGCGAAAATGGCAGAAGACCCCAGAAATCACTTGCATAACTGTGGCCGGTAGAATATAAGACGGAGAGACGAGCAAGACCAGTTCAAGAAGTACTGGCTCCACGACGCCCATGGCACAGAGGTCTGACGAATCCCGGAGAAGGTTCATGTCCAACGATAGACGATAAAAGAATGATGATGATGATGATGATGATGCAAATGCAAAGAAACAGAGGGATCGTTTGGGCCCGAAATTTTGTTCGTTTTTTCCGTTAGACTATCTTGGAGCGTTTAGTTTCAACTACATTCAAAAAGATATCTTTTATATTGTGGCAGGTGTGATGTCAGCGTGCATTTTTAAGAAATCGTGGTGGGCATTTTTTTTTTTTTTTTTGTAAAAAATGATCAAAATTGACATCATTTCCTTTATTAATTCTAGTATCGAAGATGGAGGAAAAGGAACGATATTTACAGCATTTTTTTTTTTCAGCTTTAAAAAGATGAAAATGCAAACCAAACGAGAAAGAAACTAGCCGTTTACGAAGAAGTTATTGCGAATGATCGGACGAGCCAAAAGTGGTTTACGAAGTAACGTGCTGGAGATTTCTTGATGGACGATAGATCAGGGAACCGGCAAAATCTCTTGGTGGTGGGCTGGAACAGAAACGTTTCAGTTTTACGTCTTGCAGACCAAGGTGAATATGATATGAAACAATGGCCATACAAAGCTATTGAATCATGTTGTTTTCTCTCATTACTTAATGTTTTTTCATTATAGGAGTTTATACCAACGAATATATCTACATAAAATTCCATGTACTATCAATCAATGAGAACTATGAAATTCTTTGGGGGAACAAGATATTGTCAAATGTGGTTCAAATGAAGTGATCAGTTATCACTGACCTATAAACCAATTTAATATACTTCATCTTTGAAGAAAAGGGTTGTATTATTTTTAATAGATAAATTGTGGTATATGCAGAAACCCATCCCTGATAACCAATGATATAGGAGGAAAACAATGAATATTTATACGAAACGTCGCATTGTAGTAAATGATGATGGCGGTCCGGACAGAATGAGGCTGCGGACCGTAATCTGCCGACTCCTGGGCTAGATCAAACAAAATTGATAACGATACAATCCAGACACTTCTTGAGAGTAATCAACGTCGTGCGGTATGGGAGACAGAGCTGACATACTGAAAATATCTGAATCAAACGTGGAAAATTATTAACATCAGCTTGGTTACGTTTTTTCTTTAATGTAGTTTTCACATGAGTTAGATGAGTAAACCCTGTGGACCGTATTTAGATGTTCTGTTTGTTTGTTTGTTTGTTGGCTTGTTTGTTTGTTTGTTTGTTTGTTGTTAGTTTGCTTGTTTGTTTGTTTGCTTGTTTGTTTGTTTGCTTGTTTGTTTGTTTTTTGGTTTTTGGTTTTTTCAACGAATTCTGACGGTCCATGAAAAAATGGACAAGGAGAGCAAAGCATCATTAGGCAAGACATCTCTCTCTCTCTCTCTCTCTCTCTCTCTCTCTCTCTCTCTCTAACTATCTATCTATCTATCTATCTATCTCTCCACCTCTCTCTCTATCTAGCTATCTATCTCTATCTCTCCACCTCTCACTGTCTCTCCACCTCTCTTTCTTCCCCTCTCCCACACATACAAACACACACACACATACACATATGTAGCACTAGCACCACTGCCACTATTTCAACTAATTAAACAAAACAAACACAAAACTTGAAAGAAATGTAAACATACAGGTATTTACAGGCATCCGATCGTACACATCGACTCATGTTGTTTGTCCAAGCTGAGTCAGTGAATGTTTTTCGTTTCCCACACACACACACACATATATATATATCAGTATGTGTGTATATATGTGTTTAAATGGCATACGAAAAACATTTTGATCTTCAGTCACTAAGTCAACTTGGACAAACAGCATGTGTTACTATGAGAGAACGGATATATATATATATATATATGTATATATATATATATATATATAGTAAAATGTGGATTCGCTACACAAACTAGCTCATGTTTTGTGAAGCGAATCCACATTCTACTATTTATTTCCAGCTCTACTCTATAACAACTAAACTTCAATAGTAAAAAGGTGTATGTATCGAGCATTCTATGAAATAAATCCATTACAAATCAGAAGTGGCTTTATATTATTGATATATTATCATATTATGTTATACTGCTAGCCTGATCTGTACCATATATATATATATATATATATATATATATATATATATATATATATATATATATATATATATATATATATAATGCAGTCAATAATCATTCTGTTGTATCATATATCCATTTCATAATAACATATATATGTATATGTTATAAAGAAATAAAAATATGATCCGAGAGAATGATTATGAATTGCGTCATATCATATTGAAACCCTTATTTAAATTTGAAAAAGTTACCCTATCGGTCGCAGGTTCGATTCTTGAAGCAGCCCTATTCCCTTCATTTGATTATTTTTTTAACGCTGTCTAGGTCAAGTGACACATACACCGCGTAATAACGAGAGATCATCCAAATAAAATTTTCAATAGATTATAACACAATATATATATGTGTGTGCGTGCGTGTGAGAGAGAGAGGGGGAGGGAGAGAGAAAGAGTAAAATGACAATACTGGAAGACCGTTTGAGACAAATGACACATTATTTTTGCGTTTCACGCATTACGAGCTTCGTCAGGAATTAAGGTGGTAGCTCGAAGCTCCATTATCGAAATGTAGAAATAAAGCGTCATTTGTCTTAGACAGTCTTTCGATTTCATCATCTCACTCACATATCTTATCAAACATTAATCCATACCCTTATATTGATTATATACCTATATATATATATATATATATATATATATATATATATATATATATATATATATATATATATATATATATGTATGTGTATTTTGTATTATGAGAAGGCCTACAAAATGATATATCGAGCTGAATATTAAAATCATAGCTCGAGAGGAGGTGGTGTTTGATTAACACTATTTGGCAACCATGGTAATATCATTGTTTTGTTTTTAAATCCTCGAAACGGTTACATGATAAGCACCAGGTGATTCCCACAAAAAAATGCTCATATACTTCTAAAATATCTGATGTTTTGTAGAACATAAAACTATATGTAAATCTTACATGAATTGAATTAACAGATATTCGGAATTTATTGATTGAAATGACATAGATTTTTTAAGCAATATTCTACATCATTAGTATTTAAAGCCGTAGAACTTTCTAGACTGTACACAAACGCACACATACATATAAACACACACACATATGAACACATATGAACACACGCACGTATATATATATATATATATATATATATATATGTATATGTATATATATATGTATATATATATATATACATATATATATATATATATATATATATATATATGTATATATATATATATATATATATGTATGTATATATATATATATATATATATATATATATATATATATATGTGTGTGTGTGTGTGTGTGTGTGTATGTGTGTTATGCCGAATTAACGAAATTGCCTAACTGGCGAAATTGACTTTTTTTCTTTAAAAAAAAAAAAGTTTTATTTCACTTTGATTATATAATTATAGTTTCATATCCTTGTTTTGATGAAATTTAAACTAAGTATTTATCTATTTATTTCAAGAAAATATTATTGCCACGTATTTACTTATTTTTTCTAAAAAGAATTTGATTTCACTTTGATAACATCAGCTTTTTATTGCGAATGAACAGCTGTTCTCTATCCATGTGTCGGTTAAATGAAATTTTGAGTAAATTAAAACAACGCATTAATTAATTTCTTGTAAAGAAAAAAGTTAAAATTTCACCAATTAGGCAATTTTACCGATTTGGAGTAATACACACACACACATGAATATATATATATATATATATATATATATATATATATATATATATATATATATATATATATGAACGCTAATAAGATATATCATAAACGTATGTATATATGTTCATGTATTGAATAGATCTTAGTTCAAAAAGTGCTTAATACCATTAATAGAGCAGTTATAAACTGAATCAGCCATAGAAAAAAATCAGTATATATATATATATATATATATATCAAGAGAAAGCCCACAATATAAGCGTTTATCATTAAATGATAGTAATAAGATCAAATTCTGTATAAAACATGGAATAGTCTGAAAATGGTACATTAAAAGCCTTCAGTAACTAATTGACTTGCATAATATAACAATGTAAGATCATTTGTCATTCTATACTACTTATGAAATTTATGAAATAAGAATTATTTTTAGTGGTAACGTACAAAGTTTCAAAGACTATAAATGTGCGTGTTTATGTGGGTGTGGGTGAGCGTGTGGAGAGAAAGAGAGAGACTATAAAGGTGTGTATTACTGTAGAGAGACTATGAATGTATGTGTGCGTGCGTATGTGTGTGTGTATGTGTGTGTGTGAGAGAGTGAAAGAGAAATGTGTTCCTTTCATGTTGATAGCAGATCGAAATGTTTTCTCTTTTTCTTCCGTCACAGTTTTACGCCAGTTGTTTATCAACAGGTCTCGCCTTTTTTTTCTTTCTCTATCAATAACCGAACAATGGAGGCCTCTCTCTCTCTCTCTCTCTCTCTCTCTCTCTCTCTCTCTCTCTCTCTCTCTCTCTCTCTCTGCTGTCCCTTCAGGGCGTGAGTGGTCATGGCTCTCAACAATAAACTGTGCATTGGCACGATCGTTCACGGAAGAAATAGTTGAGTGATTAGCTAGTCGCTTTCTCCACGGTGTTAGAATCGAGATACCATCTCCGTAGTTAGCGGGCTGTTAACACCGGTTGTTCATCCGCCCTTTCGTGACTCTTAATCCTACTGGGGTGTTAGAGACATCATCTTCATCCACGCTGAAGTGGGCTGGGAGAGCCCGTTTAGTCGCCGACCACCCGAGGGTAGAGATTAATGAATCCAGTTTAGCGGTCGTTATCTGCTGAAAATAAGAAAGAAAATGGACTAGCCTGAGAATATGAAGCAAAAATCGAACTGACCGGAGAAAATGGGCGTCAACGAGACATCGAAGAGGCGATTGAACATTTAGGTAAGTAAATTAGGGGACTCTATCTATCTATCTATCTATCTATCTATCGAATCACCGTAGCGCAATAAATGGCCCGCCCGCCCGACCAGCCAAGTGGGCTGCAGATTCTTCTCTCTTTGCTCGTCTATGTGTATACGTGTCTCCGGGCACTCCTGGTCACATTTTGGGGAGTACAACTTTGACAATTTTGCGTGAGAACACCACTAAGCAACATCTAAAAACGATTTTTTTCTGGGTTGGGGGGGCGGTGCGGAACGGGTCAATTTGGGGTCATTTTGGCCAAACAATGTCAGAATATTGTGCTAGATAATTTTAGATAATCTTCAGATGATTCTGGTACACGTAAGGGCTATGGTGATGTATTTATGCGAGGTACGGATCTCTCCGTCTCTCTCTCTCTCTCCCTCTCCCTCTCTCTCTCTCTATTCCTCTCTCTCTCTATATATATATATACACATGTATACATCGATATCAGTCTGCTTATATATATGTATACATCGATATCCTTCTGTTCATATGTATGTATACATCGATATCAGTCTGTTCATATCTTTCTCAGTGTCCGCTTCCTCTCTTTCTGCTTGCTTCAGCGTGACAGAGAGCCAAACAAATGAACAAACCCCTATTTCCAATTTCGTCTCGTTACGCATCACGTAACAACAACTCCTCGATTTGTTAGCATTATTTCGTCACATTCTGAATTGCCTTCATCATCCCTCGATTTGTGACTCGTTCCAGTCTCCTTGCTGGGATTTTGGGAACATTGCTTTGAGCATTGGATGTGTGGGTGGTCTAACGGTTAGCAGCACCGAAAATGGAATCGGCTAGCCGAGTCTGGGCTCCGACCGTGGCCATTTTACGTTCGCTTCTCGATCCGGGAAAGCCCTATCCGTCGCCCAGCACCGAGAGAGGTTAGCAACGGACGGAGTAGAAAATGTGTTCCCGGGAATGTGCAGTTAACAGGACTCTGGTAAAGCTCCGATGACCAAGCTAACCGGAAGTAGATTATAACAAAGCGCTACAGTGAAATAAATTAATAAAAAAACAGACGGAGAAAATAACACGTCAAGCGTCTCAATCTCCTACAACAATTTGAGTGAATGACCTCTCTTACGTCTCCACAGACAAAAGAACAGCCCCTTCAGGGCACATGCTTGGACAAGGCGTATGCAGATCCTGGGATACCCGATCATCAGAATCCCCCTCTCTGCTTTGCTGATATTGTCCAGAAGAAGGAAGAGATTGATATGTCTGGCATCAGCTTGGCTGCAGGAGCTGCCTGAAGGTTCCACTCCCTTGTTTGGAATCAAGTTGTCCTTCTACTAAACTGGTTGGTTTCCCAAGGCTAGAAAGCCTAATATTTCCTGCTGTTTTATCCATAGCTAGGGAAAGATAACATGGATTCATGCCTGTCTTAAGGGCATTAGTGCGAAGTGAAAACTAACAATCCCGATATGAGTTTGAACTCGGGTCACTGATTCCATTGTCCAAGCTGTAACCAACTACATTCGTACCAGTACAAGTAAGTGGTACAAGCATATCTCTTTTCTCTCTCATTAATATAACTCAACATCTGCGGTTTTATTTCTATTATTATTATCATTATTCGGACTATCCTCATCTTGGTTGTTTTTCATACAACGTTTCAGCCGTACAGGGGAAGTAACGAACCCTTTATTTAACCGAAGCTTACAATGAGTTACATAGCGTAGGGGTTAGAAAATCAGACAGAATTACTGCAAGTAATCTAATGGTTCTAGGTGAGATAATAATAATTCGAAAATACTACTACTGCTAAGAGGGTAGTGCGGTCTATATACCCCCGTCGGTTAAATGAAGGGTTCGCTTCGTTACTTCCCCCAAACCAACCAGATGATACCTGATAAAGGCCGTAGAGTACACCAGCCGAAACGTTGTATGAAAAACAACCAAGATGAGGATAGTCCGAATAATAATAGAAATATTGATAATACCTCATCTCAAAAATTCAGAGAAAAACTATCTGCGGTTTTACTTTCCACGATTTCATTTCATCAGTATTTTAGCAGCCCTCTAGTGTCTGTCGTTGAACATACATCCTCCCCAATATTCACCAAATCTCTCTATCGTCACTTCTGAGCAAGTACTTTATGAACTTATCTACTTCGTCACGCCAACTTATATTTTGTCGGACCCGGTTCTGCATGTGATCTCTAGAGATTTGTCCAGCAGCTGTCTGCCATTCTCGCAATATGATCAGCCCATTGCCATATGAGTTTTTTTATTGATTCTATGATACCTTGGACTCTGCCGAGAGCTTGCCAATCTAAAGTGATTCTTCGCTTGTTTCTTCTTCTTTTGTAGGATTTCATGGAGATTCGTTGTAATGGTGTACTTTCTCCAGATCTGCCTCTTCGGTTTCTATTGTTGTGTCTTTATCTTCAACGTATTCGTAATGCGTGACATTTGTTTGTTCGTGTGAAGACCAGCTTTCTTGCTATCTTCGTACAGTCTGCCAAACATTATCTAGAGGTCACGTAGGTTCTCAGCAAGAAGGACGATGTCGTTTCCGAGTCTGAGATTGCTTAGGTATTCGCCATCTTGTCTGATTCCTTGATTTTCTCAGTTCAGGTTCCGGAAGATCATCTCGAGGCAGACTGTGAGGAGTTTCCCTTTCTGCGATTTCAGTTACCCGTGGTCAATTCCCCAGAATAAACAATTCAAAAGCTTGACAATAATTCATGGTCCCGAAGCGCAAGGATATTGATGCTAATAATTCGTGTGTACAAAAATGATTCCTCTAAGTAAGGGGTTCCCAACCTTTTCCATGTCCTACAACCCTAGGAAAAGTTGGGTTAATTTTCGCACTCATTCCAAAAGTATTCTTGAAGATGAAAATCTACTTCTTTTAACCAGAAATTGAACCATGTGCAGCGAAGTTGGTGAACAAATTGAACTCAGAACAATAAGGTTTTTTATTATCAAGCCCACGGTGAGAATCGAACTCACACCATTCATTCCGGAAGCATAGAATTCTGGGACTCTGGGGCCAATAAATTCTTTATTTCGAGCTGCTGCTTGGTTGTTGGAGATCTTCCCTTGTAGGAATAGGTCGAAATGCTTGGAAAAGTGTTGATCG
This sequence comes from Thysanoteuthis rhombus, assembly GCA_963457665.1. NCBI lineage: Eukaryota > Metazoa > Mollusca > Cephalopoda > Oegopsida > Thysanoteuthidae > Thysanoteuthis > Thysanoteuthis major. Next base: position 36,152,463 of record OY735224.1, read on the forward strand.
GTCAGAGAGAGGTCTGGAGAGTAAGCTCGATGTGGTAGATGCTCGTAGCCTAGTTCGTTCTGTTTCTACAGGGTCATCCGCACGACCTGCAAACTTTTTTGTTCTTCTAATTTGGTGCGAATGCCGAACAACTGCTGAATGGCCAACGTTCAGTTCCTCTGCAACCTCAAGTTGTTTTGCGTGAGTCCACCACAATAATGACCCTGAATTGGATGTCGGCAATCACAGAAGGACATCCAAATCTTCAAGGCTCTCGTCTCTGTTTCTGAGCTTTACGTTCGTTGGAGGTTCCTTGGTCAAATACTTGGCTGGTATCGTTAGCAGTTCCCTCTACTTTACGTCCCAATTTGAACTCATACAGCAAAATTGCTTTTTTCCCATCTTGGAATAAACTAGGACAAATATTGAAAAGAAAACATACAGCTGAAATAGACAAGAGCGAAATTCACTCTTTGAAACGGTATATTCCATGAACATAGTTGAATTATAGTTTATTCGAAAATAAGTATCAAAGTTTAAAAATGATAGTGTATACGACGTGTGTATGAATACGTGTGCGCTCGTACGCACAAGATGCTATCCCAAATCGAGGAGAACTTATGGCGTCAATGGGTTTCTGCAAAAAAAAAAAACATGAAGAATGTGATTCTCAATTTTTTGGTTGATTGGTTCTGGCAGAGGTGTGACAAGACAGAGATAATGCTGAGCAACCCTATCTGTTCAAATTCATAAAACTTGTATATATATATATATATATATATATATATATATATATATGTGTGTGTGTGTGTGTGTGTGTGAGAGAGAGAGAGAGAGAGAGTATAATGACAATACGGGGAGTCTTTTTGAGGAAACAAATTATTTCAATTCAACGTCTAGTTCTTATCAGAACTTCGTCAAGAACGAGAAAGAATACAGGAAATGGGTGTGTTTTAAGTACATCATGATATGTGGGAAGGCAGGGTGGCGGCTTATTGAGTGGGTGTGTATATTCTGAGTTGTTTGTTTTATATGTATCGCATAACCTATGCCTGATATTATCCGATATGTGCTGGTTGAAACAAAGGATGTATCACTTGTCTAAATTAAATTAGCAAAAAAATATTAGCGGACATTAATACATAATATATATGTGTGTATATATATATATATATATATATATATATATATATATATTATCATGTCATCCACGGACAGTTGTTTCGTTGTATTACAACTCTTCAGTTTTCCCATCCAGTACCACGAGGTAGGATTGAAACCTTCGCTTCAAACCCGGATGCCGGTATCCCACGGAACTAGACGGTCAGTAAGGTTTAATTTAAGCGACATATTTATTTAGCTTATATCCCCCATCCACCCAAGTGCTCTATTCCTATGGAAGAGTATTGCATATATATATATATATATATATATATATATATATATATATATATATATATATATATGTGTGTGTGTGTGTATGTGTGTGTGTGTGTGTGTGTGTGTGTCCTGATGTCCAGTGTGAATTGGCTATCAATCTTCGTAGCGACTCTGAAAACTGTGTGTGTACAGATCATATAGAAATATTAACCTATCAGTGTCTCTTGGTCTGTTAATATCTATTGAACGACCGTAGCCATCAAAGGTGATGAAGAGTTCTATCTTTTTTTATATATATGCCACGTTTGTGTTTAAGTGTTTGTTAGTGTGTTCCTCCATTATGTCTACGGACTTGAAAATGGGCATTAGCCCTTGATCCTTTCTAAATTTTTTTTTTCTAATTTTTTGGAAAAAAAGCTCATTTGACATTTCTGATTAATAACATCTAGATTTCCCCAGAATCTAGATGTTTCTAGATGTGTTTTTATACTATTTTAGATGTTTCCCAGTGGAAAACGTCAGTGATGTCATAAATTGCATTTATTCTGACCATACTTATTCTTAAATGGATTTTTTTTACATGACTTCAAATTTTGATGCTACTGTTGTTTAATTATAGACTGTGATGACGAGTCTGTCGATTAATTCATTTGTCTGTCTATGTATATATGTATATCTGGGAATTCAAACATTAACATAATTATACGCATGTACAGCATGAATTCTAATAAATGTATAAATAAAAGGACATTTGCCATTTATATCTATCTATCCACCCGGACCTCGCCCAGCTCTTACCCTTCGTAGTAAAAATTTTCCACATACCTCAACGAGTATAGAAAATATTTTTTCACCTCCCCTCAGTTGGGTTTTTATAGGTTGGGGATCAATTTACGATGAAGTTTTTTCCCAAATTGGTCCCTTAGTTTATGCCCATGTTTCTTTCATCATAGATAAAGTATTTTCATCAAGCTTTTACCACCACCAATGCTTAATTTACAAGGTGAAAAGCAGAATATATGAGTGTCGGTGATTCATAATTTCCCCTGGGATACTAGTTTATATTTCATCCTTGAAAAAAAAATGATCATATCTTAATTTAGAATATTGTTTTGTTTTTTTTCGGCGGGCTGGGGTTAATTTTGAATCTGTGTATCTATTGTCTCAAAATATTTATTTTTCAAATTGCAAAAAAAATTAAACCTAATCATGTATCGATTTATTAGAATAAAATAACGAAATTTTCATTTTTATTTAAAACTAACCGAATAACCCTACTGTAGGGTGGGTATCTGGCTAGTATTGACCAAAAAAAAATGACGGAAAAAACAAATAGAAAAAAAAACATGTACAATAAAATCATAATGAAGACTGCATTTGCACTTGCTTTATGCGCATGCTCAGTAAAGTTTCTTTCGCTAACGGCAGTTCTCCAACAAACAATTCTTAAAAGACGATTTAAGCAGAAACGATTTTTCCAAGTCACTGACGCAAAACAAATTTTTTTTTCAAATCTTCAAATAAGTCATCCTATTTTTAACAAGTATTCATTAATCCAAATGGTCTTTAGATATTGTTTCTTTCTGCTTTGATGAAACGCCGTGAACAGAAACAATGGCGTAAAGAGGTTTTCGGTATGCTTAGCTATATATTGATTAAAATATCGTCTGGTTGGGTCAAGTGTTTCTTTGTTCTCGATGAAAAAAGATAGCTATTATCGACGTTTCATAAGTTTACTCTTTTACAGTGTCAGATTAACTGTGTGGCAGAAGAGGCATATGCTGCACGTAACGCATTCTCAAGAGATCCGCACTAGATGCACACAAGTTATCAATTCCGATTCAGAGATTCTGCACTTGTTCTGTTACTATGATACAATACTGCCCTCGATTTTCATGAAAGACTGGGTGTTTTAACTTTTTTAGTTAACGATTTTAGTCAACAATCACAATTAGTTAGTTATTATTCTAACACCGTAATTAATGGAAGTGTGTTGTTTACGTGAAACATAAACGACACATAAAAAACGAAAGTGTTTTAAACTTGAGTCACAGTTGCTGCTCAGAGGACGAAATGATTTTTTTTTAATATTGAAAAACGGGTTGATCAATGAATAGGCTAATTCTCTCACCGTTTGAACACTAAAATGTCTGTACGTGTGAGACATACATACATACATACATACATACATACATACATACATACATACATACATACATACACTAGCTGAATACCGCCATCTAAAGTGAGTAGCTACGTATGTATATGCACTGAGCGTAAAATTATGGTTCAGTCTATTATCATAGCCACGTCTTAAATAGAATAGATAATAAGTCTAGCATTATGGTTATTTGCTAAAAAGAATAGATAACCAGCAAATATTAACACAAATGTTCGAGGAGAGGGGTTACATTCTCCTTATAACTGGTGGTCGGTTGGTTGAAAAATGCGCTTTTGCGTGTCCTCCATGCAAATTAAATTCAAACAATGAGTGAAGCAAATGTCAAGGGTGATACTTCTCAAAAACTCATGAGGAAATATGAAGTTTTTAATTTCGTATTTATTCTTCAATAGATTTTTCAAAGACCGCAGACCCAAGGAGACTTCTACCTTGAAACAGCCCTGCTTTTGTGCAGATGAATAAATATGGCGAACGTGAACATTGAACAACGGACAGTTGTCGAGCATTCGCGGTGCATACATACAGAGATTTATTCAATTATTGCTAGATATCAGTACATAACTATTACTTATTTATTTGTTATTGTTATGTTTCTATGGTTAAATCATAGGGAGACACAGTGACAAACAGAGGGAAACAGACGATAAGAAGATAAGAAAAGAAAAATAATCGAACGGAGAGTAAAGGTTCATATCAACGAAACCCCTCGAAAACCCTTAAAATGCTTCTTTAAAAAAAAAAAATAAAATAAACTCTGTCGTGGAAGTTCTTCCTCCAAGTCAAAAAAGTATGCATACCAAATTTCGCTTCCCCAATTGAATGGAAAGTTAGGGTTCAGTTTCGAATTATAATTGCTGTTTAAAAAGAACACTCCCTATTTTTTTAAAAACAAATACTTCATATTCTTCTTTCAAGTCCATTGAATACGCGTCTTGAATCTGTGTCAAATTTTGTTGGGCTGTGCCAATGTTTAACCAATGTTTAATGGGGTGACAGACACACAAACAGAACCAGCAGTTTTATATAAATAGATACCAAAATGATAGAATGTATGTATGTATCTTGAACAGGAAGTAAGGCTTCTCCCGAGTCAGAACTGAGGAAAAAACTCATCTTATATTTCGTAAAATACGGTACATATGAATACAACTGAGCTGGTAGAAAAAAATTGAAGGGAATAATAGCCATTTTCTATACGTTTAACACATCATCAATCACAAAATAACACTCACAACCAGGAAACGAAAATCGCATTATTTGTTATTATTTACTATAAAGGAAAAGTTATGTCGATTTTTCATCATAAAACAACTGGATCTTTTGTCACTGTTACCCGACCCCTTAATCATTGGCGTAGCTCAACCAGATCTGGCACAGAAATGGAATGCCGACCCAACGGACCAAGGGGAAGGTTTTCAAGTAAACAAACCCTAGAAATAAAAGTGGTTCGTAGCGTGTTCTACAATGTACCTATAATGCTAAGCTGAATACTCACTGTTAATTTCTAATTGGCCATGTCTAAAAAATAAAGAAAATGTCAATTAATTGCTTCAAACTTACCTCTAGTTTGAGTCCAGTAAGGTTTCTACTAACCAAATAATTTGATATTCTAGTATTATTCACCAAACGTCATAGGAAATGTCGGTGGCCGATCACTTAGCAATGCAGCTTGTGGACTTGGCAGTTCGAGTTCAAATTCCGTCTCCGATAACCACTAATGCACTTTGAGAAACCCTTGAATCCGTTCCGTGCCAGCTCGGCCCTTATTCACCGTTCAACGTAGGTTATACTATTCAAATATATTACACTGTGTGACGTTTTTCTTATCCATCATCATCTACAACAGTCTTTTATCATCCGTAGACCTTCATTGGGATTTGCCACACCTCACTCTCATGAGCGTCGTTGAGCCAATACTTTCTAAACTTCTCTGGTTCGTCTCTCCATCTTATATACTGCCTGCCTTGGTTTTTGTATGTGAGATCCATGTTGTGAGTCGTAATGTCCATCGGTTGTCTGCCATTCTTGCAACATTACCAGCTCCTTTGCCATTTGAGTTTTCTGATGGACTCTATGATGTCTCAGGCTCCTGTATTTTCCCCTGATATATTGTATTGTCTTGTGATCTCTCTAAGTGATGTTGAGCATGATTATTACATGTGCACGTTGCATTGTTCTCAGTTTTGAGGTCAGTGTTTTGGTTAGTATTCCATAGGTGACTATCGGAAGGATTCATTGGTTGTATGACCTTCTTGCGAAGACTAATGGGATTTTCTTGTTCTAGAAGGTTGCACCTGTTCTGCCGAGTTCTTGCCAACCAATTGTGATTGTCATCCTGGGGTCAGTTCACACGCCTTCGTCCGCGGTCAAGTGCGCCATCTGACATCCAGATCATACAGTGAGTCACACTTACACAACAAATAAACGTTAGTCTTCGGTGGAAGGGAATAACGAAAAAGACCCCCCTTCTTCAGCAATTTTTTTTAGAAGATTCATTAACGTTCAAAGATTTTTTTTCGGACGTTTTGTGTAGTTAACACGATGTTTCGACCGATCCATTCTACGGGCTCCTCTGGGTGTATCGAAGTGATGAATTTTCTCCCTCCAATTATAACGTAGGATTCAGAATTTTTCGTGTAGCCTGGATTTCCATATACCTGATGATCACATTCGGATAGTGTCCCATTAGAAAGTAAGTGTCAATTTCATGAAGATTAGTTGCCCTTGGAAGATGTAGTGGTCTACTTTCTCCTGTTCTTCGTTTTCGATTTTGATCATTGTGCGTTCATTTCCGACGTGTTTGTTTTATATGACCTAATCAGTTCTGTTTAAAAAGTATAAAAATGTCAATTTTCCCCTTCAAACTTTTTTTTTCTATGACTCGGACAGACATAATTTGTAATCTACTTTCAATTGTAAAACAGACAAATTCGTACATTTTTAATCCTATGAAATGAGAATAAGAATTACCAAATCTTACTATATATAACATGCACGACCATTTAAAACGCACTTAAATTTTTGCAAGCGTATTTTTGAAAAAAGAAAAGGAAACATTAATATCCATAGCCCTCCCTACTGTTGGGCTCGTGTATGCAAATCTATACTAACTCCTACAGTGTCTGGCTGTTCGTATCATTTGGAAAGCACAGTGATGTTTGTAAACAATTGACAAAGCGTTCGCCGCACGAGACAGAGCTTTGAAAAACAAGCGCGTGTTATAGGCCGTAAAACACGTTTGCTTATTAACCATTGCTCTGTGGCGAGGTAACTACAGCCAAGTCTGACACAAGGTCATGATAGTGGAGAATCTGGTGAGAATCGACTCACTATACGTAAGCCCTCAGTTTCATTCATCCATCTCTCCACGCTGGCAGTCATCCAGTCGGAGGAGGAAGGGTCGTTGGTTCGCGTTATTGAGCGACGTGCAGAGATGGGTCTCTGCTTTAGGAGGATTAAAGCAATCGACAAGGGGAACTCTTTATGAGAACCCCAGCTGCTTTTGGCACCAGATATTTCTGGGCGGTCACCCATTTAAGTACCGGTCAGGCTCAACGTTGCTTAACTCCGGTGATCGTACGAGAATCGGTGTGCCCGACGGGTAACAGTTCGCAGGTTGAGAACGACTCACTTACAGACAACCCGTACTTATTAATGGATTATCAGAAAGCTTATTATCTAAATACAATTGAAGAAATCTCTGTCTGTGTGTGTCTGTACGCACCGCTATTACTCAACAACTGTCCCCTTGTACGGAGTTGACATTCGCCAGACATATTAGTCAGCAAACAAGGTAGGGCAGTGTCGAATCTTTTGGATAAGCGGTTCTCGAGAAATCTAATAAAGATAAATTTTCAAGATTGCAGATTATAGATCTTTTCTTCACAGTTTCTATATTATCTCCCCTGATCCCGCTCATTGAAACAATTTGAATTTAGGAATAAAATATCTGAATTGGTCAACACCGAGAAAAGTAACCGAAATACTTCGAAGCAATAGTTTCGTACGACAGACGAAAATTTATTTTACATGACGATTATGGCAGGCTGCTCCAAACGCTATAAAGTCCAGTCTTTTTTCAAATATGTACCTTTTGAACGAGCTTTGCCGTAGTATTAAAAGTATGAGTGAGATACATTGATCCCAACGGCCTTCCATAAATCGTCTCTTACTGCTTTGGTGAAACGTTATAATCATAACCAAAATAGCGTGAAAAGTTATTGATCAAAATTACATTTTGTTAGGACCAAGTGTTCCTTTGTTCTCGGTATAAAAAGCGGCTGCTATTGATATTTTACCCTTGCCAACAGATTTGGAAGAAGCACAAATCTGTCTGTCTGTCTGTCCGTCCGTCTGTCCGTACAGTATCACCGAAAGTTCTCAATTAATTTCAATAACGATACTGTCTAAGAAGGGTCGTTACCATTCAAAGAGGGGTTTTTTTGGGGGGGGGGTTACGACTGAATTCCTTGTTGTTTATGTTGTTATCATGACGTTTCGGTCGATCAATTCTACGGCCTTATTCAGGTGCACTATCCAAATTTGATTGTGGTAGAATGTTTGTTCTCCATTGGTATCTTCGCAAATAACCTAGTATCGAAAAGATCTTTGAATCTCAATGACAATTCGCGAAAGGACGACCTATAGGCAAAGGGAGAATTGAATACATTTTGAATGGATCTAAGAATGATTTACTGTTATCTCCCCAGTACTGTAATCATATGAACATACGATATCTCTAAATGCTCTCAATCAATTTCAAAGAAATTTTCTTGTAAGCCATAGGGTAAAGAAAACCATTTTATGTACGAATTATCATTGGTAATAATAAAAACACACACAGTTCATGAATGTTTATACCAGAACAGAATCTGTTATCATTTCTTGAGATTGCAGGGGCTATTATGGTTTTGGGTCGGGGAAGGAGTCGAACTTAGCATGCTAGTTTGGCAACTTTTTAGATTCTAAGAGGATGGAAATAAAAAAAAATTGCTTTATATTTTATTTGGCAATTTAATTCCATCCAAAAAAAAAAAAAAACGTATTCAAAAAATTTAGCATTCAGAACCACAAAACATGACTAAATGCATGCCTTGTTATGTTGATTGCAAAAAGGTCTGGCTCATTTCGCGCGATGTTCCTGATTTTGATTCTCAAACCAAAGTGATCAGAAGTAGAATGGTTGTTTTTTCAACTCTCATGATACGTACTGTACATAAATACTGATATTCGCTCAGTTTTTATATGATCTTGTGCGCAGTTTAAAAATCTCTTTGAGAAAAGCCAAAAGTCGCAGGGAGCCAAATCTGGACTGTAAGGGCTGGGGGATGACAGACAAGAGTGATGCAAAAAAAACAACAAACCAAAATATGAAGAATGAGCAGGCCCTAACATTGTTAATGTGACGGTCACACAGCACACAAACTCATTAAATAGCACCTATTTGCTGATTGAGTAATCTTGCAGGGGGTGTCTGTTCATGTATACGCTGTGAAATCCCCTCTATTTGCAAAGTAACTTGAAGGCTGCGCAACCCGTTCATGAAATATTCAAAATGGATGGATACTTTCCCAACGGACTTCGTATTTTAGAGATATTGATTGGGATAAATTCTCCCTATGCATGGGCGTCCGTCTGGAGGCTCCAAATGGGGCATTTGCATACCGACCCACCCTGGATCAGACCCTCTAATCTAGGGCCAGGGGTTTGGAAGTTGGAACCTTATCGTCAACAGAGTTTGATTGTGCTACACAATTGCTTTATGTAACCCTAACTTAATGTACCCTAATAAAAAGGTTCACTGGTAACATGGTTGAAGTGGAAGATATATCCTGAATATATCTTTTTGCCCCTGGCCCCCTGAAAAATATATTCTTTTGCTTCCACCCACCTGGAAATGTGTCAGTTGACACCCATGGCCCCGTGATGAAAATAGAGTTTCGAGATTCGATTAGTTACATGTTGTTTTGATACGGGTAATCGATTACAATACTATTGTTGGAGCGCTTGTTGTCCGGGTGGAAATTGGGTACTCGACCGATTTATGACACTGAAACAATTGAATGCTTATCAGATCAATAACAGCATTGGCAAACATTTAAGGGAGAGCTCTTCAATGGGATATATGATACTTAGAACAAGATATATATATATATATATATATATATATATATATATATATATATATATATATATATATATATATATATATATGGTATAGAATAACATCCATTCATCATCATCATCATGTCTTTCAACAACTGTCGTTGGACATAGACCTTCCCAAGAATTCGCCACACTTCTCCCTCATGGGCGTTGCAGAGCCAGTACTTTCTGAATACGTCAAACTCATCTCTCCATCTAATATTCTGCCGGCCTCGGTTGCGCATGTGATCTCTGGGGATCCATGTCGTGAGTTGCAATGTCCATCGGTTGTTCACCATTCGTGCAACATGGCCAGCCCACTGCCATTTGAGCTTTCTAATGGATTCTATGATGTCCTTGACCCCTGTCTTTTCCCGGATGTACCGTGCTGTCTTGTTGTCTCTCCGTGTGAGGCCAAGCATAATCTTTTCATGTGCACGTTGCATAGTTCTCAATTTGTGGATCTGTCTCTTGGTTGGGTTCCATGTTTCAGCTCCATAAGTGACTATTGGGAGGATGCATTGGTTATATACCCTTCTTTCTAGGATTAATGGGACCTTATTATAATACCGTATATAAAATAACAAGCTATATGTTTGACATAAGCTATATATTAAAATCATAGCTGTAAGGGGAATTTTCTTTGATCAACACCACTGGGGTGCCATGTTTATATAACCGTTTTCCCGAAACAGTTATATGATAAACGACTGATGATTCCAACAAGAGAAAATTTACATATTGTACTATAATAACAAAGTATATGTAAGAGAGGAAAAAAAAGACACCGAGGAAAATTACATAAATTATATTAACAGTTATTGGGGAAAAATGACTGAAATAACATACAAAAAAATCGTTTGAACAAGTTTTTAAATAGTTAATGTTTAAAGCTATAAAACTTTCTTGATTATGTATGTATTATACATATTTTTATTTTTATCTATGACTTGTGTGAATGCCTATATATATATATATATATATATATATATATATATATATATATATATATATACATATATATATATATATATATAATGGAATAGAGGATTGACTACACAAATACATTCATGTTTCTGCCTGTTTGAGCTTCTTCGGGTGAATCGCCTGAATAAGCCCAAACAGGAGAGAAACATAAACGTGTTTGTGTAGAGAATCCTTTATTTCATCATATTTTAAACTCTACTCTAACTCACTGTTTAATGTTGAATGTATCAAGCATTTATGAAATAAACCCATTATACATCGGATATTGCATTGTGTTATATCATATTGTATCCCCGATTCGAATTGTGAGTATATATAGAGAGAGAGACAGACAGAGAGACAGATAGAGACAGAGAGAGACAGACTGAGAGGGAGAGTGGAGAGGACATAAACATATCGTTGCTTTTCAACCCAACACTCTAGGTCGATACGATGTGCATTATTAATATTATTTGATAACTAGTTTGCCCTTATCTTATTATTGTTGCTTTTTATCACAACACTTTGGATTGACACACTTCGCATTATCGATATTACGATAATGGAAATTTTTTTCAAATTGATTTGGAAGTATCTGATGGCTTCCAGTGGGGATCAAGTGAGAGCAAGTCTTCTTACTATTTCAATACTTTTCACTGAATACTAGCGCAGTTTAGTAATGCTGTCATCTAAATGTTTTTTTAGTTTTTTTCTTTTGGGTTCTTCCGCGCATATCCAATTCATCTAACCAATTCTCAAAGATTTCCAGGACCGTTCCATGCGCTCCAATAAAGAATGGCAACGATCAACATTCTCTCTCATTTTTTTTTTTTTTTTTTTTGTAAAACTGTAATCCAAGTCTAGAGTTGACTTTGTTTTCCTACCGTAACAAGAGCAAGAGATACCCCCACTAAATTCAGTTGAGTAAACTCTTCACTGTCCCATACCATGATCAGAAATCACGACCTAATGGTTTTTAGACATTAAAAAAAAATGACAGGACTGTTTATGTATGGATTGGCCCCGGTTTATCAGGCAATTTATTTTTGATAATTCAAGTGTTCCTAGTTTAAATTTTCTCAGTTTCAACCTCTAAAGGGTGATCGGACATAAATGTCATGTAAAAAAAAGGAAGAAAAATGTAAGTAATTTTCAAAGAAATGATAACATTTAATTCGTTTAGAAAAATACACGAAAGAAAAAAAAGATATCGTACGTATTTTTTATGTAAAAAAAACTTGACGAAAGATGACAGGCTTATTTACATATGGATAAATTATACGAGTATATATTTTAGTATAAATGCATTTGTTTCAAGCAAAATAAGGGTTGTATTTTCTTATAATCTAAAAAAAATGAAATTTAGATTGAAACCGAGAAAAATCAATGAAAGTATGTGAAGTTGTTTATCGAAACTGCCCAACCATTAGTGGCAGATGGGGTTTGAGAGTAAAGTCCGAGTTGAAAGAGGAAGAGAAGTGGTATTGGCTTAAAAGACAGACGTCCATTCTTTTTAGCAACCCTATTCGCCCAAATTGACAGACGAGTCATCAGTTTTCAAAATCTAGTAATTTTTTTGTTGAAAAAACCAGCGTCTGTATGGCCTGTCTATACAGTCCTTCTTGTCATGGAATCAGACGATCTGATATTTTCACAACCCTTCTGTTTCTTTACAAACATTTGTTCGTCAAAAATGCATTGAACGGCACTAAGAAGCCTAGAGCTATTTTATCAGGTAATTTATTTTTTTATGATTCGTGTATCTTAAATTAAATTTTTTATTCAAGTCTCAACTCAACTCAAGCTGGTTTATTGTATAATCAGATATAAAGTCTCAAGAGATTCTATAACGTAATTTTCATTGTTGTGACATAATGGGAAGGTAATCTATTAAACGATGTGATACGTGAGCGTAAACAAACAGAGAAGAAATTAGCATATATACTCATGATATGCTTAGATCTTTTTTTTTTTTTTTTTTTTATTATTATTATTATTATTATTATTATTATTATCATCCAGTTATTGCCAACTTGACGATGTCGTCCAATCGTTCTTCCTTCCCGATGAAAACCCACAATTCCAAGCGTTTGTTGCGCCCAGACTTGCCTTGAAAGAGAAGCCATCAAAGGAGCGGTACGGTTTACAGCGATAGTGAGAGACGCAGACAAAGAGGCCGTTCAAATGAGATGTCTACTTTCCAACCTCAGACGAACAAAGACAAGAAATTATGGCTGTTAGGCGTTACCGTAAGTGGGTGTTTTATTCAGTTCTTGTTGTCTGCGGGGACAAAAGCATATTTGAACAACACGTTACAGTCAATCAGCAGAAAGATAGGCAATAACAGGGGTTCCCAACCTGGGGTAGATTTATCCCCGTGGTGTGAATTTTAGCTTACCCACATACTTCGTTATTAGGATACAATTTGTAAATTTGCTGATTCTTGCGCATTTTTAAAATCATGATCGAATCACCGTAGCCCCATAAATGGCCTACCTGACCAACCAGTCGACTTCGCTGCAGATTCTTCCCTCTTAGCTCGTCTCTTTGTGGGGGTGCTCTTGGTCACA
>OY735224.1:36170683-36270683 GCA_963457665.1 Thysanoteuthis rhombus
GAATTCAGTGTTTGGTCATTTTATTTCATTTCATTTTTTATCTATTTATTTATTTATTTATTTATTATTATTATTATTATTATTATTATTATTATTATTATTATTATTATTATTATTATCATTATTATTATTATTATTATCATTTTATGTTAAGGAGTAGCTGTATAAATTTTCATCCTTCTAGCGCCATTGGTGCGGCATGTACTAGTGATATCTATATACATACATAGCCAGACAGACAGAGCAACTGGAAAAAGAAACCCCTTGAAATTTCCATCGTTCTAGCTCTCTTGGTGCAGCCTGATAGTTTAATGAGGAGGTAGGAAGATGGAAGGAGGAAAAAAAGAAAGTTATGTATTTTGATATGAGGGTAGGAGGGACAAAGGGAAAAAATAAAGGGGATAGGTTGGGAGAAGTAAGGCAAGGAAGTTAGATAGTTTAATGAGAGGGAAGAAGGGAGAGAGAGGAAAATAGAAAGTTAGGTACTTTGATAGACGGCCAACATGAAAACTGAGAGTAACCTATGTTGACAGCACTGCTGAAAGTTTTGGTTGACGGTTTCTAATATAAACAGACTGAGATAAATAGGTCGATAGGTCTGAACCAGCTGTGAACAAATTATCAAAATAGACTGAAGGTAGATCTACAATTGGTTCTACAAAGCGTAATGAAACCAATCGATATCATCGATTAATATCCTCTACCTAACTCCTTTACCCAAGACGACTGATTCTTAAGAGTTGGTTGAGTACCTGCGATCAGAAATCGCCATTTTCATGCTTTTTGAGAACTCAGGTCCCATGAATGGCCTGCCCGAGCAACCAGTCAAGTGGACGGCAGATTCTTCTCTCGAGTCGAGTGTCTTTTTGTGGAGGGAGTGGGAGTGCTCCTTGTCATATTCAAATCCATAAAGCTTGTTCCAAAAACATTTTGATAAATAAACTCTTTACTATTCCCGAATTGATGATAAATAAATGAATATATATGGATGTATGAATCATAAAGTAACAAAATAGTTAACAAAAACCATAAATTTCATAGGACTACGATACAATGAATTGGAAAAAAAATAACTTATAAGATATTGTTGGACTGAACGGTTCGGGAGTGTAAACAAGTTTTTAACCACGATTTTCTCCGGGTTTATGTTGTATTAATGAATAATTTTCAGTTGATAATTTTCTACAACGTTTCCCCGAATTAATAAAACGAAGATCATGATGATAAAATTAACAGATGTTTTTATCGAAAAATGCCACTTTTTGTCAGTTTTTAACCACGATTATCTCTGGGTTTACATACTATTAATGAATAATTTTCAGTTGATAATTTTCTACAATCTTTCCCCAAATTAATAAAACGAAGATTAGAACGATAAAATTAACAGATCTTTTTATCAACAAGTGTCACTTTTTGTTAAAAGTCCGAGATAGCTGCAATACAATAGGTATACATGTATTTATGATTTCCTCAACGTTTTACGTATCAAAAATATTTCCATTAAATTAACCGAAACTAAACCGCGAATTATCGAATAGAAAACCTGCGAATGGCAAGTGATAACTGTATAAGTGAGTACGTTCGGGCGTATGTGTGTGTGTGTGCAGGCGTTTGTGCAACTTTGGACTGTATTATAAATTTGATAGAGATCTTCAAAAATCTTTATATTTCAGGGCAGTCTTGATCGAACCCAATCCCTTTTGATAGAAGCAACAACAATTGGGATTTTGACTTGAAATATTTCTGGTCATAAACACGATACATCAAAGGCAAAGTGAACGTTAGTAGTGTGCAGACCAGTCCAACGCTGATTTGAATCGCTGGGAGACACGCTGCTGTAATGGCTGTGTGTCACGTGATATCATGACTCATTGTTGGTCTGTTCACGTGACTTCACGTCTCGTATTTTTTTGTTTCCGCACACTATTTACTTGGTGCGTGCTAGCGTCAGGGTTTGTACCAGATCCGTTTTTTTTTTTTTTTTTTTTTTTAAAGGGTGAGCATCACATGAGGTTACGTGACAAATGTATGAAGCTTACTGCTTATTTCCATGGTTTTTTGCATGAGTTCACATGACGTGATAGCAATGTATTCCTGCCTTTACTTTCTCTCTCTCTCTCTCTCTCTCTCTCTCTCTCTCTCTCTCTCTCTCTCTCGTGTTTTTTGTTTGTTTTTTTATTTTCCCACCTCAAATCCTTCTTCGCCTTTATTCTCTATCTCTTTTTTGCGAGGCTTGCCTGTAGCTGACTCTTGTTCAGTATACGCACTTACACATTGATTAGTGCTTCATACGTACACACCAATTGTTTTATACAATTGTCCATGACCAGTCGCTTCGCTGACAGTTACCATAAGTGTGCAATAACAGGCACGGCTTATCGCTGCTACTAATAGATGCAGTGGGGGTGTGGGAGAGAAGGAAAGAAAGTTAGGTATTTTTAATAAGAGGGTAAGAGGAATGGAAGAAGAAAATGAAGGTAGTTTAATAAGGGTATTGAAAGGGAGAGGGAGGACAAAAAAGTTAGGTAGTTTGATAAGGGGTAGAAAGGGAGAAGGAGGAGGAGAAAAGAGAGCAAAATATTTGGGTAAGAGGGTCGGAAGGGAGAAAATGAAGGTAATTTAATATGGGTATAGGGAGGAAGGGTGGACAAAAATGTTAGGTAGTTTAATAAGAGGGTAGAAAGGCCGAAGGAAGAGAAAACAAACGTAGGTATTTGGATAAAAGGGTAGGAGGGATGAGGGAAGAAAATAAAGGTAGTTTAATAAGGGGATAAGAAGGAACAGGAAGGACAAGAAAGTTAGGTAGCTTAACAAGGATATAGGAAGGGAAAGGGAGGAGAGAGTCAAGTATTTTGATAAGAGAGTAGGAGGGATGAAAGGAGAAAATAAAGGTAGCTCTATCTGAGTGTACTAAGAGAGAAGGGTGAAATAAAAGTTATGTAGTTTATCAAGAGGGTGGGAAATGAAGGGGAGAAAGGGTAGACTAATATGAAGATAAGTTGCGTTCTTTCGAAGGCAAAATTCTTGGTAATGTTTGTCACGGACTGGGCTCCAATTTTCTTGACCTGCCGAGGCTGTTTACATTAAACATGACCATCAGCCTTTCGGCGTTCGTTGTGTGACATACACCTTAACCAAGAATCGCCAGACCTCTCCATCATGGTTGTCACAGAGTCAATACATTCTGAACTTGTACAGTTCGTCACGCTATCCTGTATATTGCCGACCACAGGTTCGCATATGATCTCTAGGAATCAACGCTATGAATTATGATGTCTAGAGATTGCCTGACAATCTTAAAACGTTTTATAATGGATTCTATATATCTGGCTGCAGTTTTTTTTCCGATAATATACCGTGATCTTTCCATATGATGTTAAGCATTATTCTCTCTTGGGCACGTTGCATGGTTCTCAATTTTACGGTCAATCTTTTGGTTAGGTTCCATGTTTCAGTTCCATAGATGACTATTGGGAGGATGCTTTGGTTGTAGACACTTTTTTTTTTCGGACCAATAGGATTTTCTTGTTCTTGAAGTTTGTCAAACCCAGAGTGATTCTTCGCTTGATTTTTTCTTCGTTTGAGAATTTCATAGAGATTTGTTTTTCGTAGTGTATGTAGTGGTCTTATTTTTTTTTTTTCAGCCTTACGTTTTCGATTTTGATTATAGTGTCTTTGTCTTCGGCATGTTTATTGTACATGATATTTGTTTTAGTGAAGTCCGTTTAGAGAATTCGCCCGATTTCGTCTTCTTTGGTGGGGTTTATGGAGATCTGTTGTCCTTGGTTCATGTAATGGTGTACTCTCTTTAGCTCTGCATTTTCGACTTCCACCATTGTGTGTTTGTCTTCACTCTTCAAACTAATTTACTTGGGAAAATAATCACAACGGGTGAGCTCAATTAGTCACTACCTTCCTGGAACCAACAGCAGCGGTAGTTTGGGGGAAAAAAAAGATAATGGGAAATTTATTTCGGTTTAAAATGGAATCAACAAATCAATTTAAAGATCGAAGGATGAAAAAAACACTCAATTAAAGCGTTTTGTTGTCGTGTGTCTCCATTGTGAATGAACAGCCGACTATTCAGTGGCTGATTCAGGATTTTGAGCAGGAGTGGTCTAAATGGGGGAAAATCACTCTCAAAAATAGATAACGGGAAAAATAGATTTTTTTCAAACATCAAAAACAGGAAAGTAATTTGTGACCCGGCATTTTCCATTTGAGTCGTAGCTTTTTAGCATCAGAATTGACAAAAGACTGAAGTAAAAAAAAAAAAAAAAAAAAGAAGAAAAATAATTTACCACAAAACCAATAAACGAAAAACCTATAGAGAATAACGCAGAAAACATCTTATTTATATAAGATGAAAAAGAAATAATATATTCCTGTTTTGAAAGTTAACTTATGATTACTTGTGATTATTTGCTGATGTTTTTTTTTATATAAAGTTTCTGTGTTTATATATCTTTTTGTGCTTTTTCCCTCTGGATCGGCAGCTGTTATTACCTGTTGATGGCAACCATTCACACGAACAACGAAATCTACAAATTACTTGAAAAGGTGAACACAAAAAACGTTTAATTAAAGCGTGATGTTATTCTTGTATCTTCTAAGTAACTGAACAGACGACAATTGTCACGCATATTCAAGAACGCCGCCTAAAATAACCGCCATTGTGGTTATCCAACTCCGCACTAAATGGTGGGAAGTAAACTGGCTCGCTTAGTTCGTTAATGACCTGTTTGCTGGTTACGGCTACAGCCATCCCTGCCCTGAGCTCCTCATATCTCATATATCAGTGTCTAACTCGACTCCGGTTTCATCATCATCAGTCTTTTATCGTCCGTCGTTGGACATGGACTTTCCCCAGGATCCGCGACAATTCTCTATCATTGGCGTCGCAGAGCCAGTATTTACTGAACTTGTCTAGTTCAACCCTTCATCTTGTATTCTGTCGACCTTGGTTTCGCATTTGATCTCTGGGGATCCATGTTGTGAGTCGTGATGTCCATCGGTTGTCTGCCATCCTTGTGGTATGGCCTGCCCATTGCCATTTAATTTATTTTCATAGTTTCTATGATGTCCCATTGGCGACAAGCAGCCAAAGTTGTGTCACCCATCCCTCTCCCCACGGGCAATTTTACTCATAACTGGGGCTAGATACGGACTAATGCCTTTCCCAAAAGCTTTAACACAAAGTGAACAAAAACTCTCCCACTTTTCTTTACATCGTACTTAATATTTTTTTTTTGTTTTATCTCGTAACCCAGTGCAAAGTTGCTGGGGTACTATACATGATTTCATCACGGGTATGTCAACGGCGAGATAGCCTCACAGAACCCATCTATCTTCCGGTTGGTTTGGAACCAGAGTCGTCCGTCTCGTAGACTCGTTGCTAACAATGAATAGAAATTCCTGTCTGACTAAGAATTTATCGATATCCGGGGGAAGAAATGTGGATTCATGCCTTTCCCGAGGGCAAGTGTGAAAAGTGAATCCAAACACACTCGGGCACAGTCTGAACTCGGTTCGTCGAGTGAGTATATGTGCCGTTAGCCACTCGGCCAACTCACACCTCCTAAATTACATCCTGCAGTCAATTTATACAAAACTGCACGTCTCAGCTCTCTAATAAAAGAGGTAAGAAAATTCGCATCAAAATTAGCTCGGGCTCTCCAGGGGTTCAGTTTATGGATCTTCTCCAACGTGATTATTTTGATAATAGTGAAATATTAGGAAATGAATTTTTAATTTACAGTTTGCCCGTGGGAGACTTGTCTTTCCCATGTACTTTTCTCTCTATAAAGGTCTTTCTTGTGTTTTTCAATTAATCTATCAATCTATCTATCAATCCAAGTTTTTTCATGTCTACCGAAGTCTCACCATATCTATCTATTTAGCTAACCATCTCAACTGCTGCATATCTCTCTATCTATATCAGTTTTTCATATCTATCTATCTATCTATCTATCTATCTATCAATCTATTTCAGCCTTTTCATATCTATCTCTCTATTTCAGTATTTTCGTATCTATCCATCTATCTATCTCAGCCTTTTCATATCTATCTATCTATCTATCTATCACGGTCTTTTAATGTCAATCTCAGTTTTCATTTCAATCAGTCTATGTATCTATCTCAGCCAGTCTATATCTATCTATCTATCTATCTATCTATCTATCTACAGAAGAACTAAACTTGAATTTTTGAAAAAACAAAAACAAATAAAGGAATTAAATTCAAATTAAAAGTTATTTCAAACTATTCGAACTGATTCATAAAACATATATACGTAATGCCTACATTGTGTGTGTGTGAGTCTGCGTTTGTGTGTGTATGTTGGTACGTGTGTGCATGTCCGTCCGCGTGTTTGTATGTGTGTGTGTGCTTGCGCATTATGCGCGTACGTTTGTCTGCGCATGCGCAAACTCCTTATTAGGTGCGTTCATATGCGAAAATTGAATTTATTTCTTTATATCCGAATTAATAATCCTTTGACTCTCCGTAAATGAGCAATCATCTTTCTTTTTTTTTTAAATCTAATCTAATCTACTTAAGGTCACGGCACAAAATCTCATCATTTCTCGCGTGATCTCATCGAATTAATTTGTCAGGCACACTTTTCATCAACCTTTCCACCATGATGTCACTTTGATTCATCAACGTCATAAAATTGTCGTCTTCGCATTCATCATTTCCACACAGGCGATCAAAATGAATTTCATCGTCTGCATCAATTCCTTTCGTATCATCGACAGTGTTTGTTTGGGCTTTTTTTTTTCCTCGGGGATTTTGAGATGAGTTGATGTTAATATTCAAGGAATTATTTGTGTGACCGAAATATTGTAGTCGGAATACTCCCCTTGGGACCTTACACATTTATCCCAGATAAAAGACTAATTAAATATTGAATAATTTTTTGAAAAGACGCAACAGTTCTGGTTAGTCACTCAATAAAATTGTAATGTAACCAAACTCTTTTGGCAACATGTTTGGGTGATCAATTACAAACTTTGGAACAGGAGGGGCGATCAATGAATAAGTTACTTCTTTCACCAGTTTTGGGGTATTGATGACTGAAAAAAAGTCCAAATTTGAAAAAAGAAAGCACGCTTGAATGCTAATTAAGCAAAATCTTACATTCTGAAACCTGCTCTAAGACCTACTTTTGAAGAACTTAAAAAAAAACTATACATAATAAAGGGTAAATGTTTAATTTTTCAGCTCTCTAAACTAATTTGTGCAATCTATACGCGCGACACATCTATCAATATAAAAACCATATATGCAAATTAAGATGTTTATTTGTATGATTGTTTCTGTGGTTTTATATCTGTTTTGTCAAATTCCTGTTATAACCCCAGAGTTATGATGGACTGGTCCATGTGAAATAGAATAGCATGGATGATAAAACAATTTAGGGGTTTTAAAAATATGAGATTTTCTGTTGTTACTTAACAAAAGGGGATTACGTCACAGAAACTCTTGAGACTTCACATCTGACCATCTCACATAAAACAGACTGAGATGAGTTGGATATTGAAAAAACTTGAAATTAGGATACTTGAATTATTGAAAATAAAATACATAATAAAATAGACTCCTTAGTGCCAATTATATATATATATATATATATATATATATATATATATATATATATATAATGTGTACTGTAAAGAGTGAGACAGACTCGGGAGTAAAGTGTTTAGAGGTAAGGTTTATTAATCCTTAGATGTAAATTGTCCAGACATGTTTCGGGATTCTTCCCATCTTCAGTGGTGTATGCTATGTGAGTATGTGTTAAAAGTTCCCATATATATATATATATATATATATATATGTATATAAACAACGTCATTTTTCACAGGTATATGCTAGTAAATATATACTTAGCGAGCCAGATGGACCAATTTAAAAACTGAAAAAAACTATGCCGTAAGATTTGGTGACAGTTTTGGTTGACGGTTTCAAAGTGTCGCTTTTAAATACATCATTTCCACACAGCCGACCAAAATGTATTTCATGTTCTGCCTCACATCCTCTCATCAACAGGGTTTTTTTGTTGTTTTTTTTGTATTTCTTAAACTTTGAGATGAGTTGATATTAATATTCAATGAATTATTTGTAATTCTCTGTTATATTGTAATCGGAAAAACGGCGATTCTTACTTTTCCCGCGTTAAATTCAAAACATTTCTGCGTATGATTTTGCTGCATCATGTGTGTCTTGGGACTTAAGCACGGTGTTCTTTCTTTACAATTGTCAATATTTTCTCTGATCCCCGTTTTTTCACGCTTTTTTTTTTCAACTCTATCAGTGGATATATTTTTCTAAAACATATTTCTTTGGGATGAGTTGATGTTGATATACAAGGAATTATTTGCATAACTGGAATATTGTAATCACAGGAGTAGCTAAAGGTAGGGATCGGGCGAGATTTGAAATCACCAGAGGCCCCTAATGCTGTATGAATAGTAATTCACCGACTGCATTTCTACTAAAATCATACGATAACACATTTCATTAAATGTTGAAGGGAGCCCGTTAAGGGGCCATTCCTTTTGGAACCCCAAACCTTTAGAATAACAAAAGCCAAAAGTCTCAGGGAGTCAAGTCTAGACTTTAAGAGGGTTTACAGACCTGGGTGATGCGATGTTTCACCAAAAAACCTGCATTGTGAATCCGACGGTCGCTCTGTACACAACCTCACTTGATTGCAGCTCACCGTTGATTGAGTAACCCTAGGCTAGAGTGTCTGTCTACAAATGCGCAGCAAGGTTATCTCTGATTGAGTACCAAATTATGGCAAGGCCACACACCCAGTTCTCGAGATATTGGATACTTTCCGGACATGGTTTAGGAGTTTCGGGTTTCAAATTCTCAAATCTGTGACATTTCCATTCTATCCAATATCTTGTCTAGGTATTGACTAGACTCTGCATTGCTTAACCGATGTATCCAACGTCATTGGGCCTCAACCCTCAATCCTAGTCCTTGTGCTGAATGCTTTGCGAAGAGATATTGAGTACCATTTTTAAAGTCGTTGGAATGTCTCAGCGGTAGATTGAACCACGGGTTACCGAACTGGTGGCGAGCACTCTACCACAGGGTCACGGTGATCGGTGTCACACATCAATAGACACGGTTATTTCAAGCGGCTTCCTTGTCTGTGCGTGATTTTCACAGACAATTGTCGGATGTTCATTTAATTACAAGATACAAACAATATAACTTTTTAATTAAACTTTTTTCTTTCTGCTTTCACATTTTTAGATGTTGTTATTCTTATACGCGCGTGCCATTCACAGACAATAACAGGTGCGGATCCAGGGGCAAGGACCATTTAAGAATTCTGAAAAATATATCTAGCTAAAAAAAAAAGGGTCCACAACCAATGCAACCTCCCCATAGTCACCTATGGAGCTGAAACATGGAACCTAAGCAAAAAATTGATCTTCAAACTGAGAACCATGCAGCGTGCAGAGCGGATAATAGTGTTCAATATCATAAGGAGATATCACAAGATAGCACAGTATACCTGAGAAAAAACAGGAGTCAAAGGTATCATAGAATCCATTAGAAAACTCAAATGGAGATGGACTGGTCATGCTGCAAGAATGGCAGACAACTACTGGACATAATGACTCATGGATGTCTACAGATCATTCACAAAAACTGTTGCCGACAAAAAATGAAATTTTGTGACACACATGACAGAGAGGTCTGGCGAATCTTGGGGAAGGTCTATGTCCAATGACAGACGCTCAAAGGCTGCTGCTGATGATGATGATGATCATCATCATCATCATCTGATTAAAGTAAGGTATCTTCCGTCTTATTCTAAATCATTTTTCTATTTACTGGTTTTGAGGTAAATTTCTCCGATTAATATTTTCAGATGTATCTGTATAACTCACTTTATCGGTCCTTTGTTAGCTAATATAATATGATATAATAGTAACGTAATAAAAGACTGCTGGAGAATAGCGTTCAAAAGCATGAAAATATAGATCGAAATTATTTTTTTAGATATTATTTACATAATTCATAATCATTTTCTGGCGACCCCGTTATCCGCAGTCTCTCTTTCAGTGACCCTTCTATCCGCAGTTCCCTTACGTTTGTCCTCGCTTGTCCGTGGATCATATTCCAGAAGTCCCTCCTTTTTTATCTGCATTTCCCCTTTCAGTGCTCGCCCTTCTATCTGCAGTTTCCCTTTCAGAGGTACGTGGACGCATCATTAGACTCCCCTTCTTGTTAGCCTTACTCTTTCGTCAATTCTTGGGCTAAAAAGCTATGACGCAAACGTAAGTGAAAAATATCGGATCCCATATTCCTTCCTCGTGTTTGACGGTTGAAATTCGTTTCCTTCCTTGCGTATTTATTCGTGTGAATCTTTGTTTTTCACCACTTTGACCACTTCCACTCAAAATCTTCAGTCCGCCCTTGAATAGTCGGCTCCATTCGTTTAGTGAACTCAAACAAGCAAAAATTACGTGGTTCATGATACTTCTTACGTCGTAAATTGGAAGTGGTTAATTTGTTTTCCATTAGACATCAGGAACATCGAAAATCTCGATAAATGAACTAGATAAAAGTTACGCTAGATAAAAGTTACGTAAGTGATAAGCTGTATATAGGATAGGTTTATATTACTTTCCACGTCGTAAATTGGAGGTAATGGTAATCCTTGGTCTTACGGATGTAAAATATGGTAGTTGAACACGGCCAACAAGGGCTCCAATTAGTGATACTACGGCTCCAAAAAAATCTCTAGATGTGCCTCAGAAAGAAATTCCAACATTTTGGCACATCGGGTGCACTGTTTCCATTGCAACTGAACGAATTCGTTGTGCACAATATTCAGATAAAGAACAACTTAATTGCTTTTCATTTCAATCTTGGAAACCGAGAACCAAAACAGTCACCAAAAGTTTCTTCACTTAGTCAGTTAGTCTGGCTGGCTGGCTGGCTGGCTTGCTATGCATGTATGTATGTATGTCTACTTATATTTATGTATATATGTATGTATGTATTTTCACGCGACCTCCAGAAGCTAGAGGGCTGGAGATTCAAAGATTTACTCCTTATTAAATCTATGAAATCTTTTTTCTTTTTTTTTTTTTCGTAATTCTTCCCCTAAATATTTTTTTAGTGAAAGTTCGATTTACAATGTAAGTTTACGCTAAATTGATCCCTCAAACGCTCATCCAAAAATCTTTGTGAATATCAGAAACTACCTCGGAATTCTTATCATTCATCACTGGCTTTCCTTATTTGGAGTCGTCTTCCAAAACTGTCACCAAAAGTGTCAACAGTTTTCTTTCAGTTTTCAAGTCGGTCTGGCTGTCTGTCTGTCTGTCTGTCTGGCTGGCTGGTTGGTTGGTTGGCTGGCTATTTATGTATCCCGTGTACAAGTCGTGCGAGTGGAGTCAATGATAATTCTTTTTTTAGTGGGGAGTCAGTTTGCAAAATAAGTTTATGCTAAATTAGTCCTTATTTTGTGCCCATTTGTTTGTTTTTTGGTTGTTGTTTTTTTAAATTCAGATTTATCAGTGATTACTACCAAAACAAAAGGCAATAGAAGTAACTTGTTCATTGATCACCCCTTTTTCAATTTTTCACCAGATCACCCTCAACAAGGCATGCTGCCAAAAGACGTTTCAATTGAGCGACTAACCAGATCAGTTGCGTTAATATCTGATCAATACGTTGTGTGGTCATACTTTTTGGAGCCTTTGAATGACTTTTCGGATCCGGGTGGTTAAGATTTTACAAGCATGGGATTATTTGAAAATCGTTGCCAGTGAAAAATAGTCATCATGGAAAAGTTGCTGAATCGTGTAAACAAACATGCGATTGAATCTTTCACAGCAGTTAAAACTTTTATTCACACAGAAGGCAGAAATGAGAGTTGCTGCTGTTAGTGAAAGAGAATGACCTGCGGGTCAAGCCTCTAGTCATAACAGCCATCATAGACCCAATGCGCTAAGGGATTAGGAAGTGAATCGATGCCCAGAGACGATTCAAGGCCGATCCATTGTCGTCTGACCCCCAATCCCCCGCCTCAGGTTAGTCATGATAGAAACGGAAGTTGATATAGCTGGGAATCGATTCAGCGAAATTTTCCACCTGGGTATTGAAAAGCATGGGTGGGCTTTTTTTTTTTCATTAGATATGCTTATTAACTTCCTTGTACAGGTCCGAACGGGCGCGTGAAGCATTTTGATTCGTTGGCAATGCCACAGGGGACCGATGATAACACCACTACCCCCTCTTGCT
Organism: Thysanoteuthis rhombus; assembly: GCA_963457665.1. Lineage (NCBI taxonomy): Eukaryota > Metazoa > Mollusca > Cephalopoda > Oegopsida > Thysanoteuthidae > Thysanoteuthis > Thysanoteuthis major. The sequence continues at coordinate 36,182,966 of OY735224.1, forward strand.
GGGAGGATTTTTTTGTTTCTAAGTGACATCTGCCCCTTCCTCCACTCCTTATGGGAGGTACGTATAAATATATACTAGTTTGTTTATTTTTTGTTTGTTTGTTTTGTTTTTAGTCGCATTTTTCTCTACGCCCGTGACTAACTGTAAGGGGTATTATGATAGTCCAACCGCGCTCAGAATCCCCAAGAATGTTTAAGACAAAGAACATTACAATAATTCGGTTATCATCATCCTCAGATCTTTTAATGTCCGTCGTTGGTCATCGACCTTCTCCAGGATTCACCACACTCCTCTATCATGAGCGTCGCGAAGCCAGTATTTTCTAAATTTGTCAAGTTCATCTTTCTATCTCGTATTTTGTCGCCATCGGTTTCGCATGTGATCTTTGGGGATCCATGTTGTGAGATCCATTGTGGGGATCCATTGTTTGTCTGCCATTCTTGCAACTTGGCCTGCCCATAGCCATTTTTCAAGTTTCATAATAGATTCTATAATGTCTCGGACTCCTGCTTTCTTCCTTATATACTGTGATCTCTCCACGTAAAGTTGAGCATGATTCTCTCATGCGCGCGTTGCATGCTTCTAAGTTTGAGGGTTTGTCTCTTGGTTAAGTTCCATGTTTCATCTCCGTAAGTGACTATCGGGAAAATGCATTAGTTGTATACTCTTCTTTATAGGATTAATGGTCTAACCACCCATATTAACAAGTGTCTTATTCTATGAGATTATTGATTCAGCCGGCCACGATCTCTCTACAGAAATTTGTCTTTTCCAGATAATTTCTTCAGATTAACTTTTTTTCCACAAGACGCAACTTGGTCGGTCTGCCAGTCAGTCCCACTTGCATCAAATAACAAGAATCAGAAGAGAGGACGAGATGTGATGTCATTAAAACGCGTATCATCAAAAGATGTGACGTCATAGAAAAAGGTGTGATGCATTAACAGAAAATCTACTCCGATCAATTTTTCACCATCTGTCATGATAGAGAAAAAAGAGCTAAAAATGGCTGCAAAACACAAAAGATAGCCATTGACGTTTTTTATTGAAAATGATACTTGCAGAATATTTGATATCGCATATTTTAATATAATATGCACCAATTGAATCGCGTGGAGTACTGACCAAGGATTACCATTACCTCCAATGTACGACATGGAAAGTAACATTGATAATTGGTTGGATGATTTTCGGGAAAAGCTCAAATTACGCCGACATTTTGAAACAAATACGAGACTGTTTACTTATTTACATGAGTTCTTGGGATATATACTATTAAAAATGATGAAGAAAAATGTATTTAATCATTTTATGATATTAATTCCAAATGAATATTCATTTTAGTGTCACTAATATCAAAAGAATATTTATCTTTCTTTTTGTTAATTGCAACCCCAACCCAAAACACTAATCCTAAATTATATTCTTTACGGTAAAATTTAATAAAATACAATTTTAAATTGCTGAGGTTTCTGCTTTCATTAGACCTGTAATTAGTACTTACCTCCCTTTTAGTGCGAATCCCATCCAAGCAATTATCGTTATATGAACCAATTACGCTTTAATTAAACGTTTTTCTCTACTTCCGCCTTTCAAAATCGATTTGTTGATTTCGTTTCCAATTTAAACCGAAATAAACTTTCCCATCATTATTTTTTTTTCAAACTACCATCGCTGTTGTTGGTAAAGATTAATTGATCTCACCCTGTTGTGACTTTCTTCTCAAGTGCATTATTGAGTAGTGAAAGTAGTCAGCTTCGGTCGGATTCTGAACTCGATCCGGTTATCCGTACTGATAACCATTGCGCTACTCGCAATTTCATCAGATAGATTGGAACACAATCTATACCGGTGGTTTTGAAACTTTGAAAACTCAAGGACCCCTTCAACAGAGGAAATATTCTTGGGGATGGGACTCCTATCTTTAACATTTAGTTTCTAGACTGTAATTAGTGAGCAGCAATACTAAACGATTCTGACCTTTAAAAATCGTATCTATTATCAAACTCCTGGAGATTTTTGTCGAACTCCTAGAGAGTTGACTTTATCATCACAATTAGTCAGATATGGAGGAGAGAGAGAGAGAGTGAGGGGGAAAAGAAAGAGTGATTCTGCAGCGCTATGCTGTATCAACTGGCGTTTTACTTTTCTTTCTTTTTTTATATTTTCATTGATCTCTGCTCCAAACGTCCATGGTAGAAACTAGAAACACACCCTCTCCTCAATAAGTTGGGACAACATTTATTTTTTGAATTTAGCCAATTGGCTGAAATAGTTGCGTTTTGAGTGGAGGTTGATCCTGAAGTAGTCAGGCTTGTTCTTATGTCGTTCTAAATGGATTATATTTATTTTAATTCTAATAAATGGTACAGGTCTTTGACCAATGGTCATGTTTTCTATAACGGGAAATAGATGATATCGTTTCTCTGCTACGAGCAGATTTTGAAAAAACACTGCTGTGGACATCCAGCATTATTTGTCGGGTCCCCAGGCATCCACGTTTCGAAACCACTGATCTATACAAATAAATACCATGATCGCCAAGTTTGTTTGATTGCATATTTGCTTGTCTGTTCACGTCACAGTGAAGGCTCAAGTCTTACTCTCTTCCTCTCGTTGAAGATTATCCTAAAAAAAGTATACAACCAATGCATTCTCCCGATAGTCACTTATGGAGCAGAAACATGGAACCTAACCAAGAGACAGACCTACAAACTGAGAAGTATGCAACGTGCACATGAGAGAATCATGCTCAACCTTACATGGAGAGATCATAAGACAGCACAGTTTATAAGGAAGAACACAGGTGTTCGTGACATCATAGAAACTATTAAAAAACTCAAATGGCAATGGACACGCCATGTTGCAAGAATGAAAGACAACCGATGGACATCACGTCTCACAACATGGATCCCCAGAGATCACATAAGAAACTGAGGCCGACAGAACACAAGATGGAGAGATGAACTTGACAGATACAGGAAATACTTGGCTCTGCGATGCCTATGATAGCAAATTGTGGCTTATCCTGGGGAAGGTCTATGTCCAACGACGGACGTTAAAAGACTGATGATTAAAGGGAAGTAGTTGGGAAGACTAATGTGGCCAGCAGCTGGAAAATGACAGACAGAGTTAACTATCGAAAGGTTTTGTACGAAAACAGAAGTTTTGCTCTCTTCCTCACTTTAACGCATATTAAAGAGGGGGAGAGAGTGAGACGTGTGTGATTGAAAATGATTTTTTCTTTAATCTGAAACTAGAAATATTCTAAAATATTAATCTATCCATAGATAACTTTTTTTAAAAATCCTGTCGGTTTTGACGGGTACAATACTAGTAACCAATAAATGTCAGGCGGCGAAAATTGTTTCGGATTATTTATGTTTTGTCTGTCAGCAGAATGGAAGGCGCGCCTGTATGTATGTATTTATGTCTCTTATATTTACCAATAATGCTTATCTTACTTATTTTGTTTGTCACGAACTTGGTTCGATGAAAGTTTTCTTTTTAAATCTGCTCTTATTACATTTGCATTACACACACACACACACACACACACATATACATACATCTGTCTGTCCATTTTTATCTATCAATGAATATATCTCTGTTCATATACATCTATTTCTCTCTATTCATATCTATTTACCTTTATGTATCTATCTACTGGTCTGTCCATATTAATCTGTGTTCATATCTATGTTCATATCTATCTATCTCAATCTGTTAGTATCTATCTATCAGTTTATCTCTCTCTTTTCATATCTATCAATCTCTGTTCATACATATTAATCTCTGTCCATATCTATGATCATGTCTATCTATCTCTGTTCATTTATATATATATATATATATATATATATATATATATATATATATATATATATATATATGTTTATATTTATCTATTTATCTATGTTCATATCTATATCATCATATTATTATATTTTCTTTCCTCAATCTCAAAAATGTAAAGTGCATATAATTCTTTCTCTGGGCCACTGCAAGTTTTCTCTGAAAAAGATGGCTATCAACCGTTGAAATGCAACGAAATATGCCCATGTGATAATAAAGATTTTTGTGTTGCAACACCCGCTGTTCTCTGACTTTTTTATCTTCACCTCCCAATAGTCACTTTCATCAACATATATATATATATATATATATATATATATATATATATATATATAAATCGGATTAATTTTTCAAAATACTTCTATTTCTAAATATCATACTCAGTCACATACGTCTCTCTCTTCATCAGTTTCAAAGAGTACGTGTAGCAAATGTGTCAGCTACAGCAGTAAGTCACATAAGTTTTTCTCTCTGTAATCAGCTCCAGAGATAGGAAGAGAGTAAAACTTATGTCTTTACCGTGACATGAACTACGAAAATACATACGAACAAACAAATTTGGTGACTATGGTATTCATATGTAGAGATCATTCCATCCATATTTGGATCCACAATCGAAAATCCTCATGAATATTAGAATCCACTTCTCCAGATTTCTTATCAGCAAACGATCAAAGGATTTCCCAATCTTTTTTTTCAACAAAATTCTGCCGCCCCAGTTAAAACCGATTTTCGAATCGGCTAACATCGTTTTTATGGAATTAAGTGACCCGAAGAGAGAGAGTGGTTAAAGAGAGATAAGACAGTGTTTTTTTTTTAAATCGGTCCATAGTGTCGGTAAAGATAGAAAGATACAATAAAGAGAGTGAAAAAAGAAAGGAGAATATTGTCTTTTTACGTCACAATACGTCATATTATTCCTTTCCCAGATCCATCCTCGGGATGAAAATATAGAACGTGAAAGGAAGGAAAAAAGGAAGGAGGAAAGAAAGAAAGCAAACTATTCAGTGTTTATATACACTTCATATATATTTATGACTATTGCATTTTGGGCAATATTTTTCGTTCAATTTTTGATTCAATCATTACTTTTGTTCCGGACGTTTTAACGGGGATTAGCGGGAAAACTCAATTGAAAACAAATAATTTTCAACGACACAAATGTAGGCAAACGTTGTATGTACAACGTCGCAGTTTTTTAACAGAGTCTGTTCTTTTGTTTTCATTTGTCTTTTATTGATGAAGGACAAAGAGGAATTGATTTTCGATTAATCGTTCGAACACTTTACATCCATCATCGCGGCTCAGCTTCACTATTAGTCAAACATTGGGGTCCTACTAACATGTTAGAAACAGCCAACCAAAACTGTCAACATAGGTTTCTTTAGTTCTTAGGTCCGTGCGGCCGGCTGACTGGCTATGTATGCATCACGCGTATGGGCCGCGCAAATGGAGCTAGAAGTTTGAGAATTTAGATATTTGCTCTTTATCATCTCAACAAGAGCTTATCTTTCCTTTTTTTTTCTCCAAGAAACTGTCAACCAAAATTGTTAACATAGGTTTCTCTTAATCTCTACGCTGGTCTAGCTGGCTGGCTATGTATATATGTAGGTATATATCAACTGCTTAGACCACACCAATGTAGCTAACTGGCCGAAAATTAAAACATTCACTCCTCATTATTTTCATTTGTTTGTTTTTATTAAATTCCGCCTCGGAGTTGTTTTTTGGTGAAGGGCTCAATTTGCAATGTAGGTTTATGCTAAATTGATCACTTAGTTTGTATCTGCCTGTTTGTTTTGTTTTTTTTAAGACTTTTTTGAGATCACTGTCTAAAAGGACGAGAGAAGTAACGTATTTATTAATCACCCCTTTTTTTCCAATTTTTTAATTGATTATCCCCAACTCGGCATAGTTGCCAAAAGATATTGATTGCATTACAGTCTCTATCGAGCGACTAATCAGACTAGTCGTTTTCCAGTTATTCTGAACTAAATTAACGTAGTCATCGAGTGGAATGAATAAAGAACCCCCCGCTCTCTCTCTCTCTCTCTCTCTCTCTCTCTGCCTAATTACTAAAATCAAACGAGGGAAACATTTCAATAAATCGATTTGTACTGCAAGAAAAGAAACGATTTCGCAGCCTCATTGTTACGGTCTCCTGTTTAGTGTTAGTAACTCGAAGATATTTTCCCCGATAGTTTCACTGCCAAAAAGTGCCGATTCTTTTTTTTTCAACGGCCAAAAATGGCAAAAACATACCAAAAAAATACTTGATAGCACGCCCCCGCTGATTTAGTGGTTTTTTCGCACTGCCAAAACAAGAAACACGCCGAATTTAACGCAAGAAGAGCGTTTATTGGGAACGTTGCCCCTGTTCTCGTTTTTGATTTCTCGTTTTTGAGTTTTCGTTTGTGTATTATATGATTTGAACCCAAATGATTTGTTAGCAAAACTGTCAACATAGGTCTCTACAGTTTTCAAATTGGTCTGGTTGGCTATGTATGTATCGCACGTACAGGTCGCAACAATTGAGCTAGAGGACTGAACATTCAAATATTTCCTCCCTATGTCTAGAAAAAAAAAGTCTTTTGTGATTTTTTGAAAATTCATTTCCAAAATAGTTTTTCGTGAGGCTTCAATTTACAATCTTCATCCTAAATTGGTCCTTTAGTTTGTGCCCGGCAGCATTCAATTCGGACTTACTTAGTGATTTACGGCCCAACTACGGCTAGAGAAATAACTTTTTCTGATTAGTGGATAACCAGACCTTTTTCTCGTTCATCTCTGGTTGTTTTTTTGTTTGTTTGTTTGTTTGTTTGTGTGCTTTTTTTAAAATTTTGTGGAGTGGCTTTCAATCGATCCAAACAAATGACTTTTGCCTGAGTCTCTTTCTTAGATGTTTTTGTTAATCAAGGGACGTTGTTGATAACGTAGTCATGGAAAACATATAAACATCTTCCGCTTTTTAATCAATGGGAAGTTGTTGACGTATATTCAGTACTTATTAAGTATTTTTATACAGTATTTTATTAATTCTTATTACGAGGGATACAAGTTAGTGCTTAGATTAAGGGTTAAGGTTTAAGATCAGTCTTATTGTTGGAGTCAAAATATGACGGAAAGGTCTTCGTCGTCCATACGAAAATGGCGAGTTTACGCCACTTCAGTATTCTTTACCAGAGGGTCCACCCTTTGCCTCTACCAGCAAGGAGCGTGGGCCTCTCAAAATCATAGATCCATGGCATTTAGCCCAGTCAAGCCTCCTCTATTTTAGCCTTAAAGATGGTTGCTTCATTTTGGAAAGACACTGTTCAGCTTGTCGCCATGTTTTCATAACCCGTGAGTCAGACGACATTATATTCATTATATCAAGTATTGGGAAAAAGATAACGACACATTACCAGTCCAGGCTTGCCTCTCTGATATCCACTCGTTTATTTATCTATCTGCAAACAAAATGACTGGAAATTTCGCGGCGAATCTTCCTTGTTTATTTATAGAAGACAACTAGGGTCGTTATTTTTTTTTTTTTTTTTTGGTTAGTCCTTTTTAAACTAAATAATTATAGCTATCACAGTTAAACGTATTTTTGTTTGCTAAATAAACGTTGGGAAAAAGTCAAAAGCCCCCGACACAAACTAACCTTTATTTTGACTGACAAACCAATCTTAACCTTTAACCCTAACTCTTATTCAATGGGAAGATTTTTTTTTCAAACCAAACATTGGGACATAACCAGTCCAGACTTGGCTTTCAGATAATCACTCGTTTATTTGTTTACTTAGTCCGTCCGAAAATTATCCAGCGATTTGATATCAACGAAATAGAACAGTATACACGGGGAAATGACGCCTTAGTTCTCTTCAAAGTACTCCTCTGTAAGGCAGTTTATCTAGCAACAAAGATGGGAAGAACAGAAGTTAATATACCAGTTTTTTTTCCAAACAATTGGAACTCGTCTTCTTTCATCTTCGATGTCGTCATGGTTTTCCTGCCGAGCCGTAGGAATTAATCAGCCTAAACGCTCTGACTATATCGAAGATGAAAAAGAAGAGCCTAAGCAAATTGTTTCCCGAAAAAAAGTTTATACGTTAATGACTTTTCTCAAAGTTATAGACCAGCGATTTTCATCCAATGTACCGCGGCACATCAGTGGGACACGAAGCATTCCTGTGGTTGCCGAAGGAATTTTGAGAAGGGTAGATCGTCCCCAAAACAGGGGCCATGAGACAGTGTTTCCAGCACGGATACAAAAATAACATTTGGATATGCGTTGATATTATTGGTACCTCATCATCATCATCAGTCTTTTAACGTCCGTCGTTGGACATAGACCTTCCCAAGGACTCGCCACACCTCTCTATCATGGGCGTCGTGGAGCCAGTACTTTCTGAATTTGCCAAGCTCGTCTCTCCATCTAATATTCTGCCGGCCTCGGTTCCGCATGTGATCTCGGGGGATCCATGTCGTGAGTCGTGATGTCCATCGGTTGTCCAACATTCTTGCAGCAAGGCCAACCCACTGCCATTTGAGATTTTTAATGGATTCTATGATGTCCCTGACTTTTGTGTTCAGATATACTGTGCTGTGTTGTGGTCTCTCCATGAGAGGCCCAGCATAATTCTTTCATGTGCACGTTGCATGGTTCTCAATTTGCGGATCTGTCATTGCCTCTGTCTGTCTGTCAGTCTGTCTGTCAGTCTGTCTCTCTCTCTCTCTCTCTCTCTCTCTCTCTCTCTCTCTCTCTCTCTCTCTCTCTCTCTCTCTCTCTCTCAATGTGTTGTAATAACAAATACGCACAAAAATTTCGAAACCTTTTGAAAAGCACGATTAACAATGAACTTTTGGCAATAAGATTATTGAATCATTCGGGTTTTTTTTAACTTACGAACACATTATTATCATTCGTTTTCTTTTAAATGATCAAATCTATCAATCCTAGAATGCTAATGGTGTGCCTCAGTGTGCCGTGAGATGGAAAGGATTGAAAAAACTCTGGTATAGATAAAAACATAGATTAGTTTACCTCTGCCAGCGAATATGGAAGCGGTGTAAGTATTCACTCATGTTTGTATGTTGGTCCACGCAATATCTCCAGAAGTTCTCAATGAATCTTGATGAGATTTTTTTGAAGGGACTAGGAAAAAATTGATCAAATCTATAGATGAATCCAGGATTTTTCATTTGATATATCTTTCGTATATTATGCATCACATTCTGAACAAATCCATCCATTGCATAGAATACCCAAACAAGTTCATGGTACAACCAACGCTTCGCCAGCGCAGGAAGCGAAGGGACCCGTGGGGTACATAATGGATGCCAGAGCAACCCTGTTGGGCGAATTCAACCAAACAACCGTATCATCAAATATCAGTTTAAATCCATCATCAGGCTTTCAATCTCCGTAATTGGACATTAACCTTCCCAGGAATCGCAACACCTCTATCGAGGACGTCGCGGAGCCAATACTTTCTGAATTTGTCTAGTTCGTCTCTCCATCTTGTATTCTACCGGGCTCGGTTGTGCATGTGATCTCTTGGGATCCATGTTGCGAGTCGTGATGTCCATCAGTTGTCAGCCATTTTCGCAACTTGACCAGCCCATTGCCGTTTGAGTTTTCTAATAGATTCTGTGATGTCTCGGGCTCCGGTTTTTCCCTTTATATATTGTACTTTCTTGTGATTTCTCCATGTGAGGTTGAGCATGATTCTTTGATGTGCATTTTGCATGTTTCTCAGAAACTCTTTCAGATGTAACATTGAAAAGGATATTGGTCAAGTGGAAAAAGTGCTATCTTTTCGTGAACGAATTCTTGTCGAACAAAATCAATGGATGCACATTACACTTTCCACTGGGGTCCCTACTTGACCAAAATCGTGATACATTGTGATTCATCAAGACCATACGTGGTTCAAAACAGTGGAAAATCGAAACTTATGTGTACAGTTACCTCCCGTCATCGTTACTATCGATGAACTGATTTTCATTCAGTTTTTAGTTAGTGCGTGGCATTGACAGAGGTATGTGCTCTCTGAGTGCTTTTTAGTTGCGGAATTACTGGATTGTCCCCGAGGACCCAATGGCGTCTGATTGACGCTGACTTGAAATGTAAGCAGCAGATAACAGTAACAGAGTAAAGGTGGGGGAAAAATTAATTTGCAAACAAAAAAAATTATCGGAATAAACAGATTATTGATTGAATGAAAAAGTCAGCAGAATAGGTGAATTTGCGGAATCAGGATTTAATCAGCATTTCTAATTCTAAAAAAAAACTTTCCCTTGTCAAAAAAGGAATAAAGACACACAGAATCAAAGGACAAATTTGAATATGCCTTCGATATCATTCATAGGCTAAACAGACTTTGAATTGATGAGCTATATATATATATATATATATATATATATATATATGTATATGTGTGTGTGTGTGTGTGTGTGTGTGTTTGTGTATGTGTGTGCTTGTGTGTAATATGAGAAGAAGCTGTAGAGACCTTAGCACCGAGTTTCGCAAGAGACGCTTGCCCGAAATCCTTTAATTGTGTTTTGCGAGAGATGATCGTATGCAAATATTGAGTTCTCAAAATAAATTATAATAATTCAACGTCACTACCTTTTGAGTTCATGTTTCCTTTTGAAATCCCGAAAAGTAGCAGCTGGAAAGTTTATATATATATATATATATATATATATATATATATATATATATATGAACACTTGAAATTTACAGTAAATTTGAGGACCACTATGTCCTACAGTTGAATCTCGCACGAGGTAACCCATACTTCGGACCTTGAGCCAAAGCTAAGTTTAGTTCTCACTCTCTCTCTATATATATATACTTAAAATTCACTAAACCCACTCACAACCAGACATGGATTTTATATTACAGACAACTTTTTATATCTCCATTACTTTTCTGGAGAAGCCAGTATGAACTGGCAGAACTTTGAATGAACTGGGCAAACAAATCATCAGGCAACGTAGCGTACAAATGAGGTTTCTTTGATTTACTCAACGTTTTGCCAGTTCATACTGGCTTCTTCAGAATAAGTGATGGAGAAACAAGAAATCGTCTGTCATATAGAGTCCATGTCTGGTTCTGAGCGGATTCAATGATTAATGATTAGATCAAGTGAATTTTAAACGTGTATACATAGAGAGGGGACGAAAAAGATAGAAAAGAGTGTGAGGTATTAACTTAGCTTTGGCTTAAGGTCCCACACGTGGGTCACCCAGTGGGAGAATGATCCAACTGCATAACGTGGTACAAGTGATCCTCAAACCTTACTCTGTGGCAGCATATTAAGAAACTAGCATTCCAAGGGAAATCATGAATCACAGCCATCCGTATATGCTGCTTCTTACCTCGTAAATTGAGCAGTGATGTTGGTGAAATTGTGTCACCCTGATGAAAATATTACTAGTATGGTTGAAATTATAAATTTGTGACTAAAAAAACAGTTTTGATTATTCACTCGATAGGGTTATCAACTAAAAAAACTGGAAAGAGAGCTGATGAATCAATAAGTTTCTTTCCTTGTCTTTTGGGGGCTGTGATCAATAAAAGTTCAAATTTTCAAAAACAAGCCTGAATGCAGCTGGACACTAACTCTGGATTACTTCAGCATAAACTTACATTGCAAATTGAACGCCCCACCTAGAACGTATTTCATCATCATCATCGTTGGACATACACCTTCCACAGGATTCGCCACACTTCACTATCATGGTCGTCGTAGAGCCAGTACTTTCTGAATTTGTCTAGCTCGTCTCTCCGTCTAATATTCTGCCAGCCTTGGTTACGCATGTGATCTCGGGGGATCCATGTCGTGAGTCGTGATGTCCATCGGTTGTCTGCCATTCGTGCAACTGATTTGTGTATATATATATATATATATATATATATATATATATATATGTGTGAGTGTGTGTGTGTGTGCGCGCACGCGTGCGTGCATGTGTGTGTGTGTGTGTATATATATATATATATATATATATATGTATATATATAGTTGGTTGTGGATTCGCTACACAAACTAGCTCATGTTTCAGCCCTCTCTGGGCCTCTTCAGGCGAATGATTGTCAATGTTTTTTGAGGTCTATTTATTAGGAATATGGTGAGAATGTTGTGAGTGTGGTAGTGGGTGGTGTGGGGATATTCATTTTGTCAAAGGGGTTTGAACTCCATACAGGGGTCATTCCTGCAGATGTTTAATTTGTTTGAGTATGTTTGAAGGTGAAAGCTGGTAATGGGGAGTTTTGGGGATGGTGGACATGGGGATGAGTTGTATAATTTACTTTATGATTTATTGGTATTGTTTCATGTTGACTAAAAGAAATTTAGAGCGGTGCCTGCACTGTATTATGGTTTCGTTTTTTCTATTTAGTAGGTGTTCTTTAGGTTTTTATGTGATTATATATATATATATATATATATATATTCCAATTTCGTTGGTAGATGTAAATAAATACGTGTCTTTGCACCGAATGAATTCACTGAATAACCTTATACAGTTTATCTTTCAGGAAGACAATACAAAGTTGTCGTCTGCCATTACGAAAAAAAAGTTCACAAAATTTAATATACAAATGGGTTACACTTTTCTTCCTCACCAAAAGTAGTCCACAGCGCAGAGATGTGTGAATTGCCTTACTCTATGCAGTGGACTCTTTTGATGCCGTAGAAATAGACTTTTATCGGTAGTAAACTTGATAAATAGAACGCCATAACTATTCGATTAAATTCACTTTTGGTTTATTTCCCATTTAGGAAATATTGAACATAAACAAGAAAATTCAAATCAACATAATGTTTTTGATATTCCATAAGTACAATGCAATTGCAAAATTACTCTTATATATATTTGTGTGATTTCTTATGGTATGGGTACAGTAGTATTTTAATAAATACGCATCTTTGAACAAAATGAATCCACCGAATGACATTATACAGAAGGAAAAAAAAATTCACAAAATTTAATATACAAATGAGATGAAATGGCTCTCAGGTCAACAATTTTTTTTTTCAATTCTGTCACTAAACCTTTAACCTGACTGATTGAACTATAATGCAATGATAGAAATTGAAACTCGTCTATTCGTTATTAGAAACAGTCAATCAAAACTGTCATCGGAATTGTCAGCACAGGTTTCTTCAGTTTTCAATTTTGGTTGGCTGGCTGGCTATGAATGTATCATGTGTACAGGTCGCAACAATGGAGCTATAGCACTGAAAATTTAGACATTTACCCCTTATGCTTAGAAGACAAAACGTCTTCTCTGTTTTTTGAAAATTCGTTCCCAAAATCGTTTTTATTAGCGCTTCATTTTACTATGTTTATTCTATATTAGTCCTTTGGTTTTCGTCCAGCAGAATTTCATTCGGGCTTTTCTAGCGATCACAGGCCAACAAAAGGTTAGAGAAATGACTTACTCATTGGTCATCCCTTCTTCCAATTTTTTTATTAGTCATCCCCAGCACAGCATACTGCCAAAAAATGTTGCTTGCGCGACAGTTCCTATTGGGTGACAAACCAGACCTGCTTTATCATAAATTTTATTCTCGTTTTGAACTTGATTTTTTTTTACTTCTATGTTATCGTTTCAATCCGCCATTTTGAATTTACTGCCGAAAATAATCCTTTTCATCGGATTGAAATTTTAATATTTGTTTTTTATATTGATGTAAATCAATATTTAATCACAATTAATTTATCCCCACCCTTTAAGAGAAACGAATCTTTTTTTTTAAGTTAATGCCTAAATTCAATATTATACAAGAGATCTGTCCGGAAAAATATCCAGCCATTTTGAATATCATGAGAATAGGTCGTGCGGCTTTAATGTAACTTGACAACCCACCAGAGGGGAACACTGCCTACGTATGGATAGACACTCTCCCGCAGGATTGCCCAGTTGGCAGTGAGACGCTAGTTAATGAGCTTGTGTACCGTGTGAATATCGCATTTTCAATGAAAGAGCGAGTGCTGGGCTTTTGGGCAAAACATCACATCAACAGATCCGTCTGTCCAGTCCAGATTTGGCACACTGTGACTTCCTGCTTTTTTCCAAGGAGATCCCAGACTGTGGACGTGTTTAAGGAGAACGCAACGAGGCAGCAGATGGCTACCCGAAAGATGACTTTGCAGACTATTTTGAAAAGTTGAAGGGGTGCTGTGATAAGTGTGTGAAGTCGCAAGGTGAGTACTTTGAATGTAATCTATCTTTTGTCGATTGTAAACGGCTGGATATTTTCCATACAGACATCTTATGAATATTTATGATATGGAAAATTGTTTTCATCCCTATCAATAATCACTTTTTATTTATTGTGGTTGTAATTTTCTAATTGGATGACGTATTGTAAACCATTATTAATAGTTTTGACAACCATTTACATTCATCTTAATCTTTTAGATGATTTTTCCTAATCAGAGCTCAATTCAGGATGCCAGTCTACGGCAATAAATGAAAGTGTTGATCGGAAATATTGCGATAAATGGTGGATTCAATGGTTGGATCCAATCTTCTGTGAGCCAACGAAGTTCTCATAGCTAAGTTGGTATAGCAGCTTGTGCCTTATAACAGGCTTCCCTCTGACAAGAGAGACGTGATTTTGAGTGTTGTCGAGAGCTTATTCTTTATTTCCTATCCGCACTGTATACTCACTACCGTAGATTGACGGCCTGAGTTGTCCTGATTAAAAACAACAAAAATTAAGATGGAGATAATGGTAAAGAAGTAATATTGTTTTATTTGCAGGACGACGAAAATTCACCGGCCATGTCTGAGGAAATAGTTCAGCTTCTGGTTTACCAGCTTGATGACTTCCAAGAATTAATTTCAGACACTTCGGACAACTTTTCCAAAACCAAGTTCTACCAAACCCTGCAAGAGATTACAAAGAAGAAATTCGCTTTCAGCAATGCTGAAATCGAAGCTGATGTCGAATGGCCGTTTACATCTATAAGACAACTCAAATCTCTCGCATCCTCGATGAAAAATGGCAGACGACGTTTCTTGTTCACAGCCGACGAACTGACCGTAATCAATCAGCATTTGAATTATTTAGAATATATTCTTGAGTTAAAAAGCTATTTTGACGAAAGGATATTTGCTTTCATTTTGAAAATTACTTCACAATGGCAGACGACAATAAAGAAATCAAGAATGTCTGGCAGGAACCGGAAGTTCATTGAAGGTGAGTTCACGAAAGTAAATGGCTGCTCGAAGACGACACCAGAAAGCATGCAGAAATCAAAAATGGTCCAAAGGAAACTAAAATGCCTTGGAGACGAGCTCACAGAATTAAACGGCTGTTCGTTGACAGAAAATGACGTGAAAGAATTGGTAGATTCTGTCGATCAGATAAAGGCTATTGAATCAAGATGGAGTGGTATGATTGACTGCTCAAAATTGAATCTATCGTTTTTCGAGGAAGAAACAAAAGGGGACATTTTGACAAAAAACAAAGAGTCGTCGTTTGAACTTATATGCTACGTTGTACCAGATCAGTTGAAAAAACTCGAAAAGTGCATTGAGCTTTCTAGAAAATGGTTGAAAGCGGCATTGCCAAGACATAATAACCAAAATACTTCCCCGGCTCTGTATTCGACTTGTGACTCTCCAAAACAGTATATAATGCCATGGGGATCTATTGTTCCAGGGCAGTACCTCCCCAATAAACTGATCACGGATACTGGGAATTTTTCGTCATTGCCAACACGTACGCGTGTGGGCCCCCACGTTAAACCGGTCTTGTGTCAAATCACCCGTCCTGTTGAAAAAAATAAATCTTTTACTTTCGTTGGAATGGACAGTCGAAGGAGAATAATCGAGACGTGGATGAAGATTTTAGAAGTAGATGAAAGAATTTTAGCGGATGAAAAAAGAGCCCGACGTCTCCGAATGGAGCTGAAGCGGCTAGCAAATAAAGAAAACAGGTACGCCATACTAAAGAGTGACTACGAAACCACAGCAGGAAAATTAAGGCAAGCGTGTACTGACTATCGGAACGCTCTTCTGGAAAGACATTCTTTGAATCGAAAGATCTGGAAAGAACCTGGTTTTTCGGAAGAAGTAAAAGCGATGTCGAAATTGTATGAAGTCGGGGACAGGATAGAATCCTCTCAGAAAGATATGAAGATGCTGAAATATTCGTTTGCCTTGCTACAGGAAGACATGGCGCTGGAAGCGAGTATGCGCTCTAGTTACATCCGTTTTGAAGAAAACGTCAAGGAGAGGTTGTTTAAACTAGGAATGCAAATAGAAGAAAAGAAACAGAAAAAGAGAAAACTAGACAAGGAGATGGTTTTGTTAAAAGCAAATAGTAAATGGTTTGAATCTAAATATGGAAAGGGAGAACTATCAGAAGTTGAAGACTGGAAAGAAAGAAGTAATAACGAGAGATATACTTTTAAGCAAACGAATGGATCTGTTAAAGGGGAGATAACCCTCGATAAACCTCAATGGAGAGCTGCGATAGGCAGGCATCGAAAGACGGAAGATCAGACGCTCTCCTGTAATTCTGAACGACACTTGATCTTCACAGATTCTCCCATATCAACAGACTCTGACTGTGCGAGTCAAGATACTGCTGTTCGGTGTGTGGGTAGCCCATCGAGTTCTGAAATCTCCTCTCCAGCGCAGGCTTCCACGGGGAATAGAGGATATCATCGTCGATGTGGTAGGAATAGATCAATAGCCCGTGTCGATCGAGTCTTCGACGGACTTCCTTTCATATCTATTGATATCGAAAGCGAACCTGACGGGATGTCTTGTAATCAGAAACTCGCAGGACCTGAAGAGAATGGTCGAGTTTCGCGGATTCCTATTCTAAGGGATTCTTCAGGGTTTCCGAAAACATCACGGTGTACGGAGCATGCGCAATCAAAAATAAAACCTCCGGCCTCGCGAAATCCGATGCAAAGAGCAGGAGGGAATAACAACCAAAGGGGGACAAGGATTCCAAAATTGATACATTAAGTATTCGTGCCAAATATCTCTTCTGTATTTCGGGGGGGGGCTCCAAAAATTTCCCCAATGAATTAATGGTAATTGTTTCTTCGCTTGACGCTATTTCGACTTATGATAAGTTGGGTTTTTTTTCAAAGGAATTCCCTTCTTTCGGATATCGGGGGAAAACCTGTATAGCTTTCAGAATAGACATAATATGCCATGTCAGTCACAATGAATCCAAATCGTTCGGTATCCAAGTGGAGAGAAAGGAATTTAAACGAAACCCCCAGTTGCATATACAAATAGCAGGCAAGTCTGGTTATCCACTCAATAGAAACCTTCACGTGGCCAACGTCTTTTAGCAGCATACTGTGTTTGGGTGATTAATTAAAAAATGTTCAAGAAAAGTGATCAATGAATAAGTCACTTCTCCTGCCTTTTGTTGGGTGATGATCACTAAAAGAAAGTCTGAATTTTCAACAAAAAAAAAAGACAAGCATGAATGCTGCCGGACACAAAGTAAGGTACCAATTTATCATAAACTTACATTGCAAAGTGAATCCCCCCCAACTAAAATCTTTGAATTTTCAACCCTCGAGCTCCGTTGGCGTGACCTGAATGCACGATACATTCATAGATATCCAGACAGCCAACTTGAAAACTGAAGACACCTATGTTGATGCTGACTATATTCATGATGACAGTTTTGGTTGACAGTTTTCTAACACATTTTTTTCAAATAAAGTTGACAATGGGTCTTTTGGGAAATATAATCATCAATCCTATTCGCCGACCATCAGGAGTTGTTTCATGCAGATTGAATTGCCTGTCATTCATGAATGGTGCCCCAAACTGATCCACGCATTTGTGATATTCATAGGGATAACTCGAAAGTGCATACATCCGCTATAGCCATTGTCATTAAAAACTAAACAATCAGATCACAGATCCTGGACTATACTGTGACAAATGCTTGTGATAATCATTTATCAGAAACATCATTTTGAACATTGATTCATTTCAACACTTGATCATTTACTTTGTACCAGGAAACTTTCTCATTACTGTGTTATTACATCAGAAAAGCCCCCCCCCCCCAATGTTCGTAATGCTAATATAATCGAGAAGAAAACTCCTGGATTTGCCCTAAAGTTTAATCAATCATTCCTTGGCCCATACTTGTCATTGATAAGCATTGAGAACTTTTCATTATAAATATATCTTCAACACTCTCCGCTCATACCGGAAATCGAAACAGCGTTCAACCCTTAGCTACATAAGAAACATCGGCCATCGATTGTTTCGTTACAGCCTGTTTTTTCCGGTCTAGAGTTGTCAGCACTACCCTCAATCTCTAAGGGAGGTGAAACTTTCATGCCTTCTCTTTTTTTCTCTCTCTCTCTTTGCAGTGAGTACCAATTTTAAAGTATTTGGTATGACTCGGTCAGGGATAGATCTGCAATTGCTTATGGTCACCTATCCAAGTGATGACCAGGCCTGACGTTGCTCAACTTGAGTGGTCTTACGAGAACCGGTGTTTCCGACGCAATTAGATTGTACAATTTAACAGTGTGCTTATTGTTAACTGGTCATGTTTATTCGAGTAAAAAAAAGGAACTTTCAACGTAAAGTCGTAAAAATCAAAGCAACGCAAACAACATTCGTTTGGTCAAATAACAACGTTTAATTATTAGAAAATACATTATAAGAATAAACAACTTGAGAATGCAAAGGAAGGTTTGTTTAGGGTTATCGAAGGTTAAATGTTGTTGAGCGTATCGCTATCTGCTTTCCATTCGACTACGTAAAATGTCAAGGTAACGAAGAGCAGAAAATTGGCATGGCCAAATAATTCCAGTGGGTCATGGGATCACCCAACTAATTATCGTGTGTAGATTATTGTATTTTGTTATGTTGACCGAATACACTTCAGTAGAATCACAAGAGAAATATAGACATCGTTTCTTTGCTCGAATAATAAAAACCAAATCAGAAATTACAATAGAAGAATAAACATTTCTGCTGCACTGCTTTTACACTCGAGTAGAAGCCCCTGTGTTTGATTTATTACGAGTTTTAGAAATGAATTCATTACATAAAAATGTATTTAAAATATTTTTATATCAATCTATTTTTTCGATAATCTTTTGAAACATATTTATTCGAATTCACTGAAATTTTTTCATATGATAAATTCATGATCGTACATACTAAATCTAAATCCGTAACCAGTCTATTTTTGAAAACTAAACAAAAACTAACCGAACTAGTAGAATCTTCAGAGCTGCAAAATTAACCGGTGATTTTTTTCATTCAAGACAATATAAAATAAAGGACTATTTGTTGACACCAATCGTCTACCTCGGTTGGGGGGGATTTTGATCTTTGACCTTTCAACCATTCGGCAATGTGTGCATCCAGGGTCTCAATATTCCGGTTTGTGGTGTTCAGACTTGTGAAATTCGGGATTATGATCAATTCGAAATTGTTCTTGAAAATTAGGTAAACGTTAGATAAGATGCAAACCGGCTGAAGTAGGGAGAAAAAGAGATAAATGTTGGTAGGATTGGAAAAAGATGAATCGGACAAAAAGATTGAATTTAAGACGGAACAGTTATAATCCTTTTGTCCTTATTTCGATCGCTAACATCAAAGGCATCTGACACCTCTAAGAATTGAAAGTCATGAATTGCCTCATCCAACCGGTGCCCAAAATCATCACTCCATGGAGTCACGCTCTCGATTGGCTTCACATAAACCACGAAATAAGAATAACTCTGGGCTAGTGGTTCTCAATGTTTGCGCAAGGGCATCCCTGAGGGTGCTGGTTTGTTTCAAGGGGTGTTACAGTAACTAAAGACCCCAGAGGGGGCATTGTGAACATTCCATCCACAAACATCCATGAATCTAATTTACAAATGGCTGCTGTTTTGACGTATCTGTTTAGAAATTCATTGATAAACTTACTATGGCATTTTCCTTAATGAAACCTTAGAACTAATTGTGGATGTTTTTCTCTATAACAGCGAACTACCACATCTCTCTAAAAATCTGTGTTAAATATTTATTATACTTAAACTACAGCGGGC
The DNA here is from genome assembly GCA_963457665.1 of Thysanoteuthis rhombus. NCBI lineage: Eukaryota > Metazoa > Mollusca > Cephalopoda > Oegopsida > Thysanoteuthidae > Thysanoteuthis > Thysanoteuthis major. The sequence goes on from OY735224.1 coordinate 36,202,874, forward strand.
GTTGACTTGTCATAGGGGGCGTACTGCTGGAAAATGTTGAGAAAAACTGCTCTAGGCCAGGGTTTCTGAAACTTGGTTTCGAGACCAATTTGAGAAAATAAAACGTTCACAGTTTCAAGTGAAATATTATGTGGTATTGATGCAAAAGAATTGAAATGTGTCCGTAGTACCAGACTTCAGTCATTGATTTTCATTGGGAAAGCTATGCTTTATGTAGAATTAAGACTAACTTTATAAGTATAAATAACCATTGTCATGTTTTGTTTTCTTTTTAATGAATTTTGTATTCAAAAATCATTCTAAATCATGCTTGCAATGTATGTAAATATATTTGCGGTTCAAATAACTAATCACTCAGTCTCAGATGTGCTGTGGGTACAAAAAGTTCGAAGTGTAATATCCCCGATCATTTAAAGCAATAACACATTTACCTGACCACACTCTTTCCTTCCTAATCAGTTTATCAAAACGCACATGAATATACCGTCAGGTACAATGCAAAAGAAATTCAGTCAGGTAAGAAGTGTTTCAATGAATTTACAAATGAAGATTGTGCACTCACATCTACATTGAGCTATTAATAACATTCTTCAAACAAGTAGTAAAATTCTCTTTTTACTTTTTCTAATGAGAATTACAATCGAATCATTTTTATACACATTTCAATAAATACATTGCTTATTTTAAATCTTTGTTCTTTATATTGTTCCATTTCATGCACACTTTATCTGCATATTTCACAATGCATTACAACTTGCCTTTACCATTTTGATTTGACACCACTAACTGGTCAGCTATCATCTTATTTTTATTCCTACAGCTTGAGAAAAGAAAGGATCCAATCTTTTTTTCCCTCTCTCACACCTATGAAGTTAACCCTTCAATTTCCATAACAGACTACTAGCGTCATCGGCAGTCAGCCCTGACAGAATTACCTTTTCCGTGATCGATACTACTACTGGTTTTTACACTTCATACAGGATAGGAAGAAAACAATTCAGTAGTTGGTTATATAGTTAGGTATTTCGATTTGAGTCAGTCAAGTTGATAAAATGATTAGTATCTAAGTAACCACTACAGAGAAATCCTTGACGAGACATGCATCCTTTTTACCTCAGGAAGTTCAATTGGTAGAGCTGTCTCGTACAAAAGTAGGCTTCCAAAAGTAAAAGGGGGTCAGTTCAAGTTTCATCGAGGGATTATTCTTTATCAATGGTCTGTGCTACTTAAACACAGCTGTAGATTGACGGTCTAGAGTAAATTGCGATAAAAAGCAACTATAATAACCCTAACATTCAAGGGTAATTCTGAATTACTGCCACTCATATATGCTGCTTTTTTACCTCGTAAATTAAGCAGAGGCGGGGGTAAAATTGAGTTAGCTATATGAAAATACTACCAGTATGTTTTGAATCATAAATTCATGATTAAAAAAAACAGGTCTGGTTAGTCAGGGTTAATTACGGTGTTCAATTAAAAGAATTTGAGAAGGGGGTGATTCATGAATAAGTTACTTTTCTCATTTGGGGGGGGGGGTCCGAAGAAGTACAAAATTCCCTCAAAAAATAATCGAGAATGTTGCTGGACACAAATTAAAGGACCGATTTCGCACAAACTTTCATTGTTAATTACCCCCACCCAAATAAAACCTATGGGGGGTTTCAAAAACAAAAAAAAAACATTTCCCCTACTTATTTAAGGTACGCGTGGGCGAAAATTCAAGTTTCTCCAATGAACGATAAGATTCATTGAGAACTTTTGGTGATATCGTGTGAACAAATATGAGATTATGGTGATATCATGTGTTTCGAACATACGACTTGGGGGAGATATGGATCCGCTCCAAAATTCAATCAGTTCTGACGTAGCCTATATTGTCTGCCCTTCCACAGAATTTCATATTCTTCGAGAACTTTTGGAGACGTCACGTGGAAAGTCTTATGCGTACACATAAATGTAACAGGGGAAAAAAACGGAAATTATCTCTCAATCAGATAAAAAATGTCCTGGATTCACCTGAAAGTTTCACCAAGTCTATATTAGCCCAGTGCTCACCCCTCGAAAAAAATTCCATAGAAATCTATTTAGTACTTTTGAATATATCGAGTGTACAGAATAAGCAGACGACACCAAACAGACGCCATCAAATACATACGACTCTTTTCAACGTCGCTGACGAAGTTAAATGACCTGCAAGGTTTGCTTTATATGTCTCTGTCAATGATTCATTCACAACGTCAGTTTAAAACCTGCGATAAATCCAACAATTTCCTTGGTATCAGAATTTCTTTTGTTAGTAAATTCACTCCACCTGATTCACTCTTCACCATTAATTCAAATCCCCAAGGTTATCAACGCAGCATCTTTGTTAAGGACTTAAAGTTACGCACGATTTTGTCTCATTCAAGAGTAAATATTTACAATGAAGGAAGTCAGCCGTCTAGAAGAGAAAAAACAAATTCTACAGTCATCAAATCTAAACAAACATGTCCGTCTACTTGTCGCCTTTTTAAAATAAGAATATTTGACTCACCTTCACCGTCAATAACTGAACAACCACAGCGTCAAAATTTGAAAGCATTCAAAAAAAATCTATTGAAAAATAGACATGCCTAAAATAAATTCTATTTATGACATCCCTTGGTTTTTTTTTTACTGGAAAACGTCTAAAATAATGTTAAAAAAAAACATCTAGAAATATCTTGATTCTGAAAAAATCTGGATTTTATTAATAATCCCGTCAAAATAAGGTCCCTAAGGAGCGGAAAGTAACTTTTTTTTTCTTTCAAAAATAAAAGACTAAAACTTCTCACAAAGGGTCTGGTGGAGTACTGATGCCAATGCTCAAGTCTGTCGACAAAATGGTGTAGCCAGAAGCACTGGAACACACAAACATATAAACAAACATAAACAAACACACGCACATAAAAAAAGGATATAACCCTTTGACATCTTTGGTGGGTTCGGTTGTTCTATTGAGAAAAAATTATCAAACGCTATGGGACAGTAGTCTTCCTTATTTATTCATTTAGTTATTTATTCATTTATTTAGAAATACGTGAAAAAACGGTTCGTTCTGGTCTCATCGAATTGCACTTACTCTTTGTCTGGAGAGGTCTTTATTCCAGAATATATAACGAGAGAGTATGCATTGGCATCATAATAACGAAAAGGGAGAGGAAGAGAAAATCAACAAAAACTGTCGTCTGCAAAAATAATTGGTTAAAATACATGTAAATAATTACAGTTCTCGAGTTAATCAAAATGGCTGAATACTAAGCGGTTATCAAAACATCTTTGTTAACGACCTAAAATCACGCGCGATTTCGTCTCGCTCAAGAGTAAATATTTACAATCAAAGAAGTCAGTCAACTAGAAAACAAGAAAAAGAATGGACTCTGTTCAAACCAACAACGTTTTATATACAATTTTGATAGCATTCGGTATTATTTGTCAACATTTCTTTCAGTTAGAGAAATATAAATAATATTGAAAAATATTTGTTTCCAATTGATTTTTTTTTCAAGTTAATCCCCGTCAATACGTCTGAAACAAAAATAAATAATCCTTGTATCAAAAATAAAAGGAAAACTGTAATCCGAAATGCAATATAATTCATTGGCAAAAGAAAAAAATTTATATATATATATATATATATATATATATATATATATCGTTACTCTTACCATTGAGCCAAACAACGCCCGATAATGATAAGACCCAAATAATTGTTCTGACTCCGATTTCTTATTGTTGTTTATTCACGGGCTATATCTGCTGTATTTGTTTCTTTCAACGTGACAGTTGTGTTATTAAGAAATAGATATATGATCCGACAGAATGATTGCCGTTCGAGTTTTTTACCGACTCGGACTCCTGTTTTGTTTTTGTTTTTTCTGATATATTGTGCTGTCTTGTGATCACTCCAGGTGATGTTGAGCACGATTCTTTCGTATGCACGTTCCATGCTTCTCAGTTTGAGGGTCAATCTTTTGGTTAGGTTCCATTATTTAGTGACTATCGGGAGGATGCATTGATTGTATACTATTCTTTTTAGGTTTAATGGGGTTTTCTCGTTCTTGAAGGTTGAGTGGCACCTTAGTCTACTTCAAAGTACTCTCCTTTGGACCCCACTCACTTATGTCAGTGTCCCGTATACTTTTCAAAGCAATGGGAAAAGTCTTCTCCGGAGAAGGAAATTTGGTAAACGCAGAGATGCTGCGTAGACCTATTTCTCAATTTCTTTGGGGGGTGTATGTTCAATATCTACTATTGGGGAGATTACCGTATTCCTAGCTGCCCGGTGCCATTTTTTTTTTTTTATACACCTACTTCCCTAAACCCATTTCCATCACTGTCAACTGGCTCGTCGCATTCTCCTTAATCTCATCTGCGGTCTGAAAACTCTCTGGAGAAAAGCCGCAAGTCGCAAGGAGTCAAGTCTGGACTGTTGTGAGTCCATGATGCAATGTTTCGCAAAAAAAAAAAAAATTATAAAAAAATCTGCACGAGACGTGAAGAATGGGCGAGCTCTCTCAGGTTCATTCAGTAGGCGTCGAACTGCTTATTAATCTAACGGGTCTGCTCTCGCATTTGCAATAAAGGTCTCTGATTTTTCTTTTTGTTTTTTTGTTTTCTTGTTTGTTTTTTTGTTTTGTTTTTTGCAACCGGTTAATCAAAATGGCTGCATACTTCCCGGTTATCAAGAAAACATCTTTGCTAACGACCTAAAATCACGCACGAATTTGTCTCGCACAAGAGTAAATATTTACAATCGAGGAAGTCAGTCGTCTGGAAATGCGGGGGAAAACTCTCTGCGGTCATCGAAACGATAGGTTGTTACGTATGAAGAGTCGTTTTGTTTTAAATAGTAACATGAACGATGTTATAAACAACAAGTAACTGTAAATATTTATTCGAAGTGTGACCCATTCAGAGCAATAACCCTTCTCCGGCGATCCTCTGATGATAATGTCTTATCTATTAAATTATCTAGGTATACTGATCACCAATTCACTAAAATCACGAATCGTGACTTCCCTGACGAATCACTGTAGCCTTTACAAGCGCACCCGACCAACCAGCCAAGTTGGTTACAGAATCTTTTTTATTTTCTTGTACGTGTGTTTCTATGTGTCTCGGGGAGCACCTGGTTATATTTGGGGTTAGGGGGCTACAATCTTGAAAATTTGAATGAGTACACCACTAGACACCATCTGAAAACAATTGTTCTTATTTTGTTTTGTTTGTTTTTTTTAAAGTGTTTTTGGGGGTCTCTATGGTCATTTTGAACCAACAATACCCTAATTTTGTGGTGGTGTTTTTGGGGTTTTTTTTAATATAATTCTAGATATAAGATCGATTTTCCTAGATTTTTTTTTATTAAAGATAATTGAGTCTCATACACGCGCAGACTGTGATGATTCATCTTTTGTTAAGGATATAAAGTTCAAAATTCTTGGGAAGGCAAAAATTTACAGAAATGTTGGTTCAATATAGGGCACGCTGTATGATTTCATACCTGGAATCTCTATGCTTGGACAGAGACAGCTGAGATGTGTGGAGCCCTTTTTTCAGCTTTGTAACCTTACTTTTGGGCCTTGAGATAATGTGATATGACCACTCTTGAAGTCCAAAAGTCTGTAGAAACGTTGCTTGTGGATCGTTGTTCATGTTATCAGCGGATTGAGTTGCATTATATCTTAGTTTGAATCCGAATTTTAAAATCAGTCCAACTTCTTGGGTAGACAACATTGCAGTTAAACCCTACAGTAATAAGGAATTATACCTTTATTTACATCGAGTCTGCGAAATATGCAACTGCGTCAGTCTATCTGACACTTTTAGAATTATTCTCTATGATATAAAGAAAAGATGACATTCCACGAGTAAAAGCAAAGTAGATAACCCTGAGATGTTAATTATTGAGTGATTTTCCTTCCATTCACCGTAGCCCCACAAATGGTCCACCGGCTCAACCATCCGAGTGGGCTACAGATTCCTCTCTCCTTGCTCGCCTGCATATATCTGTCTGTGTTCATGTGTGTGTGTGGGTCTGTGCCTACGTGTCTGGGCAATTCTGGTCTCATTTTGGGGCCGGTGGGGGGGGGGGGGGCTAAATCCTAAAAAATTTGCATGGGCACACCACTCGGCACCATCTAAAAACTTTTTTTTTTTTTTTTGATTTTTTTCAAAACAATGCTTTTGGAGGTCTCCACGGTCATTTCGGAATGACAATGCCCAAATATTGGGCTAGTATTTTGATAAATAATAATAATAATAATAATAATAATAATAATAATAATAATAATAATAATTGTGTTATCCACAGACAGCTGTTTCGTTGTATTACAACTCTTCAGTGTGGCTATAGACAATCCATTATACCATCCAGTACCATGAGGTAGGATCGACACCTTTGCTCCAGACCCAGAGGCTGGCATCTTCTCTCTGCCCCACGCGGAACTAGACGGTCGGTAAGATTGAATTTTAAGTGATATATTCACTCACGCGTAATTACCCATCCACCAGAGTGCTCTATTCCTAAGTTGGAAGAGATAAATATCATATTTTCTTAGATAAAAGATGTATATTTTAGATAATTTTAGACAAAAGCTCCATTAGTTTTGGTACATGCACAGGCCACGGTGATTCATTCATGCAGGTACGGATATTGAACGACCGTAGCCATCAAAGATGGGGAACAGTTCCATCCGTTTTATATGTGTGTGTTTGCTTGTGTATTTGTGCGTTTCAGCGTGCCTTTCGTCTCCAGACTTCAAAATTGGCACCAGTGCACCAATTGACGTTTTGGTGGCCTTATCCTGACTGGTTTATTAATAGCTTCTATATTCTCCAGAATCAATGCATCCTCCCAATAGTCACACTTATGGAGCTGAAACATGGAAACTCACCATGAGACAGATCTGCAAATTGAGAACCATGCAACGTGCACATGAAAGAATTATGCTGGGCCTCACATGGAGAGACCACAAGACAGCACAGTACATCTGAGAAAAGACAAGAGTCAGGGACATCATAGATTCCATTAAAAATCTCAAATGGCAGTGGGTTGGCCATGTTGAAAGAATGGCAGACAACCGATGGACATCACGACTCACAACATGGATGCCCCGATATCACATGCGCAAACGAAGCTGGCAGAATATTAGATGGAGAGACGAGCCAGACAAGTTCAGAAAGTACTGGCTCTGCGACAGCCATGATAGAGAATTGTGGCAAATCTTGGGGAAGGTCTATGTCCAACGACGGACGTTAAAAGATTGATGATGATGATGATGATGATGATGATGATGATGATGATGATGATGATGATGATGATATTCTCCAGAATCTAGATATTTCTAGATGTTTTGGTTTGTTTGTTTTTTTTTTTACTCTATTTTGGATGTCTTCCGGTGGAAAACGCTAGTGATGTCACAAATAGAACTTATTCTGATCATGCTTATTCTTTACGTGACTTCAAATTTTGATTCTACGGTTGTTCATTTATTGACTGTGAGCGGCAGCTGTCGTCGCAGATTATTAAAAAAAACGTTCGTACGAAAACGCCTCGCTGGGACCAGAAAGTTATAATTAACAACCTTCTGCTTTCCTCTTGGTTTCAAGCGAAAAACAATCAATGGCCAAGTGTTCGCTCTGAACTATGTCGCACAGACTGTACGTAGTTCTGGGCGTGATTAGTCAACATATGACGTGTACAGCAGAGACTTGCAATCGATTAAGCTTAGCATAGTTTGACGCAGGGCAACAATAACTGAGTTCCAGGTGAGACTCTAATTCACAAGGGAAAGCTTCAGAAATTAGCTTGTTAATCGAAGCCTTACGAACGATGCTCTGGTCTTATATACTAATATATATTAATAGATTGCGTTGTATTATACTGAAACTCTATCTTAAACGATCTCCCATTATGGTAAGAGCAACAGTAGGTTGAAGCAGCTACGCTATCGGTCGGAGGTTCGATTCTTGCAGCCACATTTTCTTCGATTTAGTTTATTCTATTGATGTTGTCTAGGCCAAGTGATACATTCATTGTGTAACAAATGGAGATCGTCTCAGATAATGATATATATGATCTAAGTATGTAATGGGCGTATATACAAATTTATTTTCCGTTTGTTCAAGCATTGATTTCATTGGTTGATTTTCCTTCCTATTATGACACAACAATGAAAATTACGATTTAGAAACTCTTGTGACTTTATGTCTGATAACACATTAAAGCAGCTTGAATTGAATTGAGACATACAATTGGGATACTTGAATTTATTAAACAGAATCCATGCATGACTAAACCCGTCATTTCTATGGGTATACGCAAGAATGAGAAATGAACCTCTGGCGTTGAAAAGCACTCTTCGAAATATGACCTTTACGGATACTCGAACACTGACTCCTGACACTAGAGTATAAATTTGAATCGATAAGCTGACACAAGTGAAGTGAACACAAAAGACCTGGAGTATTCTGTTGATGCTCCAAGATATTTACAAAGCTTAGTCTGGCACACAGTAAAAATCGATCTCACCATAGTAGTAATAATTTCCGAGATTTGCTTGTTAACCGCAAGTTCGACAATATGTCAATGCTTATTCATATCATCGTCAGAAAAAGATGACACCAAAAAGATATTACAGTATAAAGAGGGTAATTAGATACATTAGTGGTAGGTGCTTCAACTATCGTATTTTACGGTATTTTTCCTTAGTTCTGACTCGAGACACAGAAGCTGTATCAGTTATCCACTAACGTTACTGCGCAATGCAAATAATGTGAAGAGCCAGCCACGTGGGGGGAGGATTAATATACATTTGTATAGATGAAAGCATTAGAATAACCAAATATTGTGGGGAGATTTGAATACATACGAGCTTTAGAATAACCCAATACTGTGTAGGGCTAATATAGATTAGAATAGATAAGAGTATTAGAATAACCCCAATACCTAGGAGGGCTAAAATTGATTTGAATAGATAAGAGTATTAGAATGACCCCAATACTGTGGAGGGCTAATATAGATTTGAATAGATAAATGTATTAGAATAACTCAATACTGTGGAGGGCTAATATAAATTTGAATAGATATGGAGTATTAGAATAACCTCTATACTGTGAAGGGCTGATATAAATTTGAAAAGATAAGAGTATTAGAATAACCCCAATACCGTGGAGGGCTAATATAGATTTGAATAGATATGAGTATTAGAATAACCTCAATACTGTGGAGGGCTGATATAAATTTGAATAGATAAGAGTATTAGAATAACCCCAATACCGTGGAGGGCTAATATAGATTTGAATAGATATTAGTATTAGAATACCTCAATACTGTGGAGGGCTAATATTGATTTGAATAGATAAGAGTATTAAAATAATCCGATAGTGAGGAGAGCTGATATAGATTTGAATAGATAAGAGCATCAGAATAACTCAATAGTGTGGGGGTTATGAAGACCAAGGAGAAGGAGGGAGTGTTTATTTTTATTTTGTCAAGAATACCAACTAAATTTGAGGTGCATCTTATATGGCCGTGGATCTTATATGCCGTAAAATACGGTAAAATTATGGGTGAAGTTAAGTGCATTGCATGAGTATGACATATTTTATAAGCACACGAATGTATGGCAGTTGGAAAAGAAATAGATTGCTCTATTCCGAAGAGATAAACAGCTTGATTTTTAAAAAAGCGCTCTTTGAGATATGACCTTTACGGATACTCTGGCTTCTCACACAGGGATATAAATTTGAACCGATAAGGGAACACTGTAGTGAAAACAAAGGAACCAGTGTATTCAGTTGAAGCTTATAGAAGTCTAGTGCTTTTTGAGATGTCATTAGGTCGGTGTAAAAATAATTGTGGTTTTCCATCATCAACATCAGAGCAGCATATCTCAGCCTAGAATAAAAGTTATTGGTCGAAATAAGAACCATCGGAATCTACACTTTTTCTGTCAACCAGTCTATTTATTCCAGAAGCATAGAATTCCGGGGTCCTGGAATCAATGAATTCTTTGAAAATGTTTTGAGCAGCTATCCGGTTGTTGAAGCCCTTCCCTTGCAGGAAGAGGTCGAAATGCTTGGAAAAGCGTTGGTCGATCGGAAAGAGGACGGGTGAGTGAGCTTGTCAGGATAGAGTTTCGTAACCTAGTTCGTTCAACTTCTGCTGGGTCGTTCATGTGACATGCAAGCTTTTTTGCTTTTCCCATCTGGTGCAAATGTCGAACAACTGTTGAATGGCCAACGTTTAGTTCCTTTGCAATGTCTTGGGTTATTTTGTGTGAGTCCGTCCCAACAAAGACCTCAATTGAATGTCGTCAATTACAGAAGGGCGTCCATATCTTAAAAGGTTTTGTCTCTTTTTCGAATTTTTTGGAGCTAATGTTGAGCCGTACGTTCGTTGACAGTCCTTTGGTGTAATACCTACTTGATATTGCGAGCAGTTTCCGCTGTTTTACGCCCCGTTTAAAACTCATGCAACCAAATAGCTCGAATTTGCTCTTTTCTATCTTTGATTTGCCAGCCTCAAATAAACCAGAATAGATAGTGAACAGAAAACTTTTAGTTAATCCATGCTTTAAGATAGTGTATTACATGAGTATAATTAAATAACTGGTCATCACAGTCAATAATTGAACGACCGTTGCCTTAAAATTTGAAAGCCTGTAAAGAAACGGCATAGAAGAATAAAGGTGACCAGAAAAATTCTATTTATGACATCACTGGCATTTTTCATAGGAACATCTAGATTCTAGAAAATCAGAATGTTTTTAATAAACATGTCAGAGTGAATTTTGAAGTGGAGAACTGAAGCCAAAATTCAAGTCTGTAGACAAAACGTAATGGCCAGGAGCGCCAAACAAAGGAAGCCTCCCAATAACATTTTTAGGTGTCTGGCGAAATACTGATGCAAATTTTCAAGTCTGCAGACAAAGCAAAGGGTGTTGGAACACATAAACATATAAACACAAAAATATAAGCACATAAACAAGCAAACACATGAACACATGAAAACAAACACATGAACATACAAAGACATAAACACTGATACACACAGACACGTAAACACACAAACACACAGACATACAAACACATGCACACATAATAACATGAACTCATCAACACACAACCTCATGAACACGCAAATTCATAATCACACAAGCATATAAACTAATGCACAAAAACATAAACACCTGAACACATAAACGCACAAGTACATAAACACATAAACACGGCAACTTATAAACACAGAAATACAGAAACACGAAAACTCATAAACACACAAATATAAACTCATAAATACATAAACACATAAGCACATAGATTCATAAAAACACAAACACATCAACACATATACTCACAGATACGCAATCACATAAACACAAAACATCTAAACACACAAATAAACACGTAAATACATTAATACAGAAACACACAACCTCATAAATGCACACAAAAACATGAACACATAATCGCACGAACACATAAACAAATACATGAACACATAAACACATAAACTCATAAGAACATAAACATGCAAAAACACAAGCATATGAACACGTGAATACAGGAACAGATGAACATATAAACACTCTAACTTATAAACACATAGACCCACAAACACATATTAACACGTGAACAAACAAACACATAAACACATGAACAAGCAAATATGTTCGAATTTGCTCTTTTACCATCTTTGATTTGACAGCCTCAAATAAAGCAGAACGAACGGTGAAAAGAAAACGATCAGCTTGAAACAAATAGAGTGAGATTCGCGCTTCAAAATGGCGTACACCATGTACATAGTTGAATAACAGTTTATAACAAAAATAAGCATCTGGGTTTATGATAACAACAAAAACCGCAATTATTTTGGCATCAACACAATACGTTGTTGCATTAATGAATTTACATTGCTGATCCTGGGGGGTGAAGCTACGAGAGAGTGTACGGAACGAAACAATGTAGAGGCAGAGGTAAACAAACAAAAAAAGAGAAAAAAAAAGACGAACAGCCGTACAGTGAACGTGCACACACGTCGAGCGGAGGACGCATCTATTGAACAAAAGATGTGCCGACGCTGTCGTGATATTTTGGCGTTCTTCACCTTCTCTTTCTCCCCCTGACAAACTGTGTAACTGCGTTTCGAATCTCAGTAGGCCCCCCAAGTGGCCCATCCGACCAACCAGCCAAGTGGGCAATAGATTTTTCTTTCTTTGGGTGCCTGCATGTCTATCGGTGTCTTGTTTTTTTACGGCTACAACCTTGAATATTTTTCATGAGTACACCACTAAGCACCATCTAAAAACGTTTTGTTGCAGTTGTTGTTGTTTTGGGGGTTGTTTTTTTTTCCAAAAAGTGCTTCTAGGGAGGTGGGGTCTCTATGGTCACTTTGAACCAACAATGTCCAAATTTGTGGCAGTTTTTCTTTTTTTTTTTAGATGATTTTGAAAGAAAGTTCTATTTCTTCAGAAAATCTTTTAATGATTTTGTGGAGGATTAGTTCTGGTACACGCACGGGCTACGGTGATTTATTTATGTGAGGTACGAATTTGACTTGATTTTCTCTCTTTCACATTGTCGGCCGACATTCTGCGAACGCCCAGACGTCGTTTTCTCTCTTCTGTTTTGCTGAATCTCTTCCCGCTACATTCTTACCGAATGGCTAACAAATTGTGGAATTCTCTCTCACTGCCTGCGTGACAAAGCGCTCGAAATTTATTAAGTTCTCTCTCCATTGTCCTGTCAAACCTAATTAGAGCAATAATTCCCATTCTCACTTCTTGAAGTACTTGAAAACAATTAACATTCCTGGCGAGCCTGCTGGCCGTTTCTTAACATCCATCTCAATCTTTGCCTCCCTAAACCAAGGGCGCTCATTCGTAAAACTCTGTTACCAAGACAGACAAAATTTCATCATTTTGCCACGGGGAGATAGTAATATTTTGGTGGAGCAAACGACAGGGTGCAATGATTTACGAGCTAATCTACAATATCATCACTACAGAATAATGAGTTCGATTCTGACTTGGTGCATTACAATTGTAAACGTGTGCCAGACTAATCAAAGCTTTGTAAATACTAAAACATTTGACAAGTAGGAAGCACTCAAAGAACGCATATACTTGAGAACGCCATAGTAGTAGCCGAATGAAAATTAATTCATCGATACGATGCAGGAAAGGTAACTGTGAAAGTTTCGATTTTACATATTTGAGACTATTGTTTTTATATATGAAAAAGCATCTCCAGATCGAAAAATAAATTCCTGGACCAGTCCCAAATTTTGATCGATTCTTCCTTAGCCCATGGCCAAACTTTCCTCAAAATGTCATTGACATTCATTGAAAACTATTGGAGATATTGTGTGGACATATAGTTACGATGCATGGGGGTAATAGTAGAAAGGATCCCTGAATTCGACCTAAAATTTAATCATTTCTTCCTGTCATTGAAATTCACTGAAAATTTTTGGAGATATGATGTTGACAAATAGACGAAAATAAGTATATATATATATATATATATATATATACTTATTTTCGTCTCTATATATATATTTTCGTCTATATATATATATATATATAGAGAGAGAGAGAGAGACGAAAATAAGTATATATATATATATATATATATATATATATATATATATATATATACTTATATTCGTCTATATACATACATATATACATACATATATATATGTATACTTATTTTCGTCTATTTACGTACATATATATATATATATATATATATATATATATATATATATATATATACAAATATATATATATATATATATACTTATTTTCGTCTATATATATACATATATATACATACATATATATGTATATACTTATTTTCGTCTATTTACGTACATATATATATATATATATATATATATATATATATATATATATATATATATACTTATTTTCGTCTATATATATATATATATATTTCAGCTTCGTTGGCAGAAGTATATAAAAATTCACGCGAGTGAAAAGCTGTATATATAATAGATTTGTTACTTTTCACGTCGTAAATTGGGGCTTATGGTGATCCTTGGTCTTACCGATGTAAAGTGTAGTAGTTAAACACAACCGACAGAGGCTCCAAAAAGAAATACGAGGACTCCAAAAAGTATAACGTACTTATCAATTATTAATGCAAGAATGAAGTTGAAAGCCAATAATTTTTTCTACATCAGATACCCAGAATATCGAAAATCTATGGGTGTGCCCCAAGGAGAAATTACGACGACAGTTTTAACAGGTCAGATGCACTGATTCCATCATACATAAACGAATTCATTGTGCACAATATTCTGATGAAGTATAAATTAACTCGCTATTACAGTCAATGATTGAACAACGGTAGCGTTAAAATTTTAAGTCGTGTAAAAAGATCAAAATCGAGGACACAGAACTGGATAGAGTAGACCACTACATCTACCTAAGACAATGAATCTCCATGTGACCCTCAAAAGAAGAAGAAATCAAGCGAAGAACCACCCTAGGATAGCAGAGCAGGCTCAACCTTCAAAAACAAGAAGATCCCATTAATCCAAAAGAGAAGAATATACAACCAATGCATCCTCCCAATAGTCACTTATGGAGCTGGAACATGGAACCTACCCAAGAGACAGACCCGCAAACTGAGAACTATGCAATGTGCACATGAAAGAATTATGCTCAGCCTCACAAGGAGAGACCACAAGACAGTACGATACATCCAGGAGAAGACAGGAGTCTGAGACATCATAGAAAACAATTAAAAAATTCAAATGGCAATGGGCTGGCTATGTTGCAAGAATGGCAGACGATCGATGGACGTAATGATGGACGTAATGTAATACTCATGACACGGATCCCCAGGGATCACATGCGAAACGAAGGCCGGCAGAAACGAGACCGGTGGAGAGACAAGATAGACAAATTCAGACAATACAAGCTCCGCGACGCCCATGATAGAGAAGAGTGGCGAATCCTAGGGTAGGTCTATGTCCAACGACGAACGTTAAGAAACATGATGATGATGATGATGATGAAAAAAAATCCATCGAAGAATAAATATGGTCAGAATAAATTTTATTTATGACATCACCGACGTTTTCTGTTGCAAGGACAGTAACTGTGAAAAAGAATTCCTGGATCCGCCCCAAAATTCAATCAATTTTTCTCTAGCCAATCACCGACTCTTCCACTATTTTTGTGTGTGAATATACAGTCTGAAAGATATGAGTGAATGCATACCCCTCTTCCAACTCCATTAATAGAAGTAACAAGACATACTTGTATGTCAAGCAGAGGTCCGGGGGAGCTTTACTTGTTGACGGACCACCTCTAACATTTACTGAGATTTGTCAGTAGGAATTCACTAGGTCAGTGATTTCAAAACTAGGATCCATTTAACACTGGGGGTCAATCAAGTAATGCTTGGGTATCTGCTGCGGTATTCCTTCTGAACCCGACACTGCGTATCTTGTGACAGGCACAGTCACCGAAAAACGTTATTATTGCACACAGACTTGTACCGTCCATCAGAATTCGAATAAATGTGATCTGTTTAAAATAAATATGATTTTTAAAGGATGAAAATCGTTTATTATTGTACACCATTGATTTTGGTCAAAAAACTAAATGCTAAAAAATAGGGATCCATCAGACTATTTCCTTTATAGAAGAAGGTCCGTGAGTTTTCGAAGTTTCGAAACCACTGCACAAGGTGATATAGAGCTTTTGGGGACACCCACTCCATTGTGAGTCCAGGTGCAATCTCAAATATCCCCTCCGCCCACGGCCACAACTCTGATGCCGAGATATACGACTTACTTTTGCAACGTAAACAAAATCTGTTTCTCTTCTTAGAGACGATTGAGAGATAAGTTAATTGTAATTTGCAGACTCGTCACTTTGTTAATCAAATATTGATTATCTGTGTTTATCAAAATTGCTTTTACTTACTCGTATGAATAATAAAGCATTGTACGAAAACATAGACTGGCAGATAAATGGATATTGTCGCCCCTCTAGCTCAATCACATCCACTAAGAGGAACATCCATATACAATAGACTTGCTCAATCAGGGATGGGGGGGCTGACAGATTTTATTGATGCGACGATTTAAAAAAAAACTACTTGACACGTGTAAGATGACTCGCTCTGTCATTGTGAATAGAACTGTCACACAGTATATAAGCACACTGAATACCGACTGAGTTATCCCGCGGGAGAGTGTTCGGGGGGGGGGTTAACAGGGCGTTCGAGCCGAATGTAGTATAGGCTTTTGCTGCAACTCTTCATGATTAATATCATAATGCTTAGTTTCCACCGTATTCTTCAAAGTATTAATCCGAAGGTAACGGTAAAAACTAGATGCTACGATATTTTTTCACGGCAAAATTCCCCGAAATTATATATATATATATATATATATATATATATATATATATATATATATATATATATATATTGTGTTATATTATTTTGCGACACTATTTGGAATGATCTCCCATTATTACACGGTGAATGTATTATTTGGCCTAGACAACATAAATTGAATAAACAATTAAAGAAAATGGGACTAGGTATCAATAGGTTAGCCGCTTCAACGTAGCGTTGCTCTTACCATTGAGCTAAAGAACTGCTGGTAATGCAAAGGCCCACATAACTGCTTTCACCCAAAATTCTCATTTTTGTTCATTCATTGTCTACACCTGCTCTATTTGTTTCTTTCAATGTGGACAATTATGTTATAAAGAAATGGACACGTGATCCGACAGAAAGGATTATCAATTGCGTTACATTATTTGAAACTGTATTTTAAATGATCTCCCGTTGTTACACGGTGAATGTATCATTTAGCCTTGACAGCGTAGAATGTAGACCCGACAGAATATTGTGGAAAAGTTAACAATGTGGACAAGGGAAGAAGACTTCAGACTACTTAGGACAACTGATTTTTTTTTATTAAAGAATGTTATAGCTATTAGAATCTTTTATACAAATTCAAGATGTACGAAGTAGTCTTAAGTCTTTTTCCTTTTTCCATAATGTCGACTTTCCACGTCATGTATCTATGGCTGCACATGATAAGTGCCCAACGAACATTTTTCAAAGTTGATATTGTCGATATTTTCAGAGCTACGATGCTCAGACTTCTTTTCATTCTGAAACTTGAAAACTCTATCAATAATGCAGAGTGTTCAATCTCCAAAATGATAAGAAGACCGAGCATTGTAGCTCTAAAAATAACAAAAATATCAACTTTTTAAAAATGGTTCTTTGGGCACTCATCATGTGTGGCCACTTATATATATATATATATATATATATATATATATATATATATATATATATATAATAGGAAATGGATGTGTATGATCCGACAAAATGTCCGTATATATCCATTGTCGGATCACATGTATCCATTTCTTGATACATAACTGTCGCGTTGAAAGAAGCGAATAGACCGAGAATAAACAAGATCAAAATTCGGGTTGTAAGCAGTTATTTTGGCTTTTGAATCATTGGTGCATCTTCATCTTAATGGTAAGAGTATCGCTACGCTGAAGCGGCTACTGTATCAGTGGACGGTTTGATTCCTGCAGCAGCCCCATTTTCTCGAACTGTTCATTCTATTTACGCTGTCTAGGCCAAGAGATACATTCACCGTGTAATGAGATCATTTCAAATAAGTTTCTACGTAATATAACGCTATTTATAACCATTATATATATATATATATATATATATATATCGTTGTTGAGTTGGTCTCTGAACAATACGTACTTTGTATATGTCAAGCTATACGACTTCATACAAACAAACCCCGTCTCTTTTTTTTAGACCCAACCGAAAAATACACTAATTGACAGTCTAGAGTCTGGTCTCTTTTGATAATCAAATATTGATTTCACTTGTATAAATAATAAAGCACAGAAGAAAAAAAAACAGAGTCTGGTAGATAATAAATAGATATCGTCGCGCCTCTAGCTCAGACAATACAGTAGTCAGGTCTACAGAGAGAAACACCCTTGTACAATCGACTCGTTCAAACGGAAGACTGATAGATTTGGGTGATGTGATGTGTTGCCAACAAAAAAAAAAACGCTACCCGATACGTGTACGATGACGCGCCCAGTCATATTGAGTGCGTCTGTCACGCAGTAGACAAGCAAAGTGAACGCCGACCGAGTAATCCCGCGGAAGAGTGTTCGGAGGATTCTAACAGCTGGTTCAAACCGAACGTTGTACTGGATTTTATTGCTACGATTTACGATTACAACTGTAAAACTCACGTTTACGCCGTATTCTTTAAACTGTTAATTCGAAGTAGGCAGTAAAATAACTAGATGTTACGGCAAGTAATCTTTTTCGTGGTAAAAAAAATCCATGAAATTTCGGGTAGCCCTTCGGATAACGTTGGTAAGCAAGTTTCTGAAAGACCCAATCGAAATATACACTAATTGATGGTTTGATCTCTTTCGTTAATCAAATATTGATTTTGTTCATCAGAATTACTTTTCCTGACTTGTGTAAATAACGAAGCTCAAAAGAAAAAAAACAAAGACGAGTTGGAAAATAAATAGATGTAGTCGCCCTTCTGGCTCAGACAACACAGTAGCCACGTCTGCAAAAAGAAATCATAAACACTGGACGAGTTTTGTTGCATATATATGGAAGTCCGCTGCCACTTTATCGGGAGTGGGAGAGGGCAAAATAATATATATTTCGCAAGGGATGGGGGGCAAAAGGATATATTTCTGGCGAGGTGGGGATATATTCGCCATATATCTTAGCAGCAACCCGTTACATACAAAGAATAATATCGTATTTTTTTATTATCATCATCATTATCATCAGTCTTTTAACGTCCGTCGTTGGACATAGACCTTTCCCAGGATCCACCACATTTCTCTATCACGGGCATCGCGGGGCCAGTATTTTCTGAATTTGTCTGGTTCATCTCTCCATCTCGTATTTTGTCGGCCTCGATTGTGCATCCATGTTGTGAGTCGTGATGTCCATAGGCTGTCCTTAATTCTTGCAACATGACCAGCCCATTGCCATTTAAGTTTTTTCTAATGGATCCTATGATGTCTTGGGCCCCGGTTTTCTTTCTGATATATAGTGCTGTCTCATGATATCTCCATGTGAGGTTGAGCATGATTCTCTCATACTCACGCTGCATGATTCTCAATTTGCAGATCTGTATCTTGGTTAGGTTCCATGTTTCAGCTCAATAAGTGGCTATTGGGAAGATGCATTGGTTGGATACTCTTCTTTTTTTATACTAGTACATTAAATTGAGGTTACATTTTTTCAACATCGTTATCCATGATTGATAGTAAGGTTAACTTTCAACTCCATCAGCTTTGGTCAGAAGGTCTGGTCTAAAAGGCAAGGGGCCCAGTGGAAACCCATGACTGTATACAAGCAGTATTACAGTATACACGCAAATAAGATTCTGTATGTTGTAGACATCCAATAGTCTGTCTTTGTAAATAAAATACCAAAGGTGCATTGCCGTGGAACGAACTCGTCTGTCAGAACATTACTACAGCGAAGCGAGTTCGATCCTTACTGGATGCTGGATCTTTCACCAGACTAAGCTAATCTTGATTATTACTCAAAGGTGCGTAGTCATGGGGTATTGATTAACGGGATAGTTTACCAAAACATTACTAAAGAATAGTGAGTTCGATTCCCACTTGGTGAACTACACTTTCAGCCACGTGCTACACTAAGCTAAACTTTGTGAATACTTGAAGGTGCATTGACGTAGAGCGGTGATTTTGAAACTGTGGTCAGTCGACCCCTGAGGGTCAATCAAATAATGCTCGACGTCTGCAGCAGTGTTCCCTCTGAACCTGACATTGGAAATCTTATGGCAGAGGAACAACATTATCCATCGCACAACAATCGAAAAACATAATTATTGTGCGCAAACCTGCACCAAAGGTTATAATTGGAACAAAAGTAATCCATTTTGGATAAATAGGATTTTTAAAGGTCAAAATTGCCTTTTATCGTAGTTCATTATTTAATCTAAAGAATTAAATTCTGAAAATCAGGGCCCACCAGGATATTTCTTTTATAGCAAGGGTCCTTGGGATTTCAAAGTTTAAAAAATACAACGGTAGAGCAATGATTAATGGATAATCCCAGTGGTTCCAAACCTTTTCATAATCAAGATTCCCTTACATAATTTTTTTCCTCAGACCCTAGGCTTTAGAATGGTCTGCCTCCTCGACAAGCTTCCAGACCCTTAGTAATACCTTTAAAAACATCCGCCTCACCAAGGATCCGCAGACCCCAGGTTGGGAACCGCTGTACTAGTCTAAAAACATGTTGTTGCCCTTAGCTCATACAGTACAGCAGTCACCAGTCACCACATCTACAGAGAGGAACACCCATGCATTTCGACTTATTCAATACGTGAATCTCTATACAATAAACATTGATGCCAATTTAGATGTTTTTCATCCAGATTTAGATGTTTGGGGTTGCGTCAAAATGTCAAAAATTGGGATTCAGACGTTGGATGTAAATCTAGATGCTTTTAATCGGAGTTTAGATATTTCTAAATGATTTGGGGGAAATCCGTATATTATGGATAAGATCTCAAGTTCAGTACTACTGGAAGATAAAGCTGCATGGTCCAGTGGTAATTTCCAAAGTCTCACCGCTGCACAGTGGTCAGCGGCCTTGTCTCGTAGACTTGCTCAATACTTGTACCACTATACGCAGGACAGCGTTGCCAATTTAGATGTTTTCCCTCTAGAATTAGATGTTTTTGCTCAAGTCTAGATGTTGGAATTAGCTATTTAGATGTTGGATGTAAATCTAAATGAATTTAAGTTGGGTTTAGATATTTTTAGATAGTTTGGGGAAAATCCCGATCTCATGGGTAATGAATTAAGTTCAGTGCTAAAAAAAGGGTAATCCTTGCTCATCCGGTATTAAAATACGATAGCTCGAAGATTGTCAAAATTTGATGGCTAAAAATCTCATTTTTTTCAATTTCCAGCAAACTTTATTGCTCAAAATGTTCTGAACGCTTGAAAATTTATGAAAAGGCTCCAAAAAGTATTGATCAGATACTAACACAATGATTAAAATAAAAAGCCTTTAATTTGTTCTTTACTTCATTTCCAAACAACGTATTGGTCAGATATCAAGAATTTTATGACACTGAATGACATATATTTGTTTTTTTTATCTAAATATTTCTGAACACAAACCCATGTAATGGAAACTGTCCATCCGACGAACTAAAAATATTGTTTGTTTGTTTTTTCGCCAGGGTTCCATGCTCAAATTTGACTTAGGGGTCTGAAACTCCTTTAAGAAATGGCTAAAATCGGCTAAATCTTTTCCGCTTTTGGTTAACTTAATGGCTTAAAATGTTATATACCCATTTAAAGCCGAATTTTCTAATAAAATAACTATTTGCTAAGACTCCAGGACGAGTTATTATTTTAGTTTTTTTTTTTTTTTCAAATTGTAGATTTTCTTTCATTGAACTTATCTGATTTGTGGGGGATTTGCTGAAAAAAGAGTCGCAGAATCTGACTCAAAAAAATAATCTCGAAGCAAAAGTTTCGGTTAAAATTTGGTTTATCGTGAAAAAAATTATGAAAAAAATATTTTCTTAGGTAGTTTGATTTGCTTTCATTGATTCTGATCTGCGTTGCTCCCAGACATTTTTAGTTTTTTCTTTTTTTCTCTCTTAAATAACTTTTTTTAAGGAAAGCGAGTGAATTGGCTCTGAAGTAGTTGACCGATTTACAATATTCTATTCGTACCATGTACAACGGGACCCCTACTCTTTCTCCGTTTTTGCGATACCCGACATTTTATTTACTATGTACGCTGTATGCCTGCTAAACTTGACCCTTGAACCTCTTTCGGCTAAAACTACTTCAAGAAATGACTAAAATCGACTAAACTCTTTCCAGTTTTGGCTAACTTTATGGCTAGAAATTTAAAAAAATGTTTTGAGCTGACCATTATATAAAATTAAATTGACTAATTATTTTTTTTGAATGGCCAGATTTTTGACTGTGTTATCGCAGATTTTATCGATTAAATGGGGGGAAAATCGGCAATATCTAGCCGAATGATGGCTGATTTTTCATCCCTGCTTTCCGCGCTATTTCGAGAACGATTTCTCAGATTTAAAGAACGGCATCTTATGTAGCAAGAACAATTTGAAGTGTACATAAAATATTTAGCAATAAATTTAGCTGGAAATGAAAATATAGCAATTAAAAACTGCCACGTGATTAATTTGTAACATAATTTCCTAGATTTTAGATTATGTCTTGAGAATCTAGATGTTTTTAGTTATTTTTGACTCAATTTTGAATATAAACATAAAAATTGAATTGGCCACATTGACATAGATCCAGTGTTACCAATTTAAATATTTTACATCTAAATTTAGATTATTTTGGTTGTTTTTAGATGTAAGAAATTGTCTCCAATTGTTGGATGTAAATATAGATTTTTTTTAAATGAAGTTTAGATATTTATAGATTATTTTAGCAAAATATCGCTTTTTTGAATGAATGGTAACTATTTTGCTGATAAGAGCATCTCGTACAGACTATTTGAAACAAATGAACGCTTACACTGAAATAACTTCACTGGCAGTTTCTTTTTTCTGGGAAATCAAAATATATCAGTGATTTATTTGTTTTTTGGTTCGTTTTTTTTTTCTAAGACATATTTACATAGTTGGAGATCTAGATGTTTCTAGATGGTTTGGGACTCAATTTTAGATGTAAATATGAAAATGAATTTGGCAACACCGCACGCACATGCCGATTCACTCAGTGTGTTATTGTAGTCAGCCAATCTAGTCTGCCTGTGTGCAATGTGGCTCGTTGTAGAGGTGAAGAAGAGAGAAAAACAGAAAATAAAAAGCCACATCTCTTCTGGTAACGTTGAAGTGATTCTGGCGACAGACAAATACTTATGTACGAGCAGATATCAACAACATACTAAGAACTACTAAGCTCTGCGAAAGGTTACTTATTGTGAGAGTGGGCAGAACTTTTTTTTTTCCTTCCCAGCACCACTTCTTACCCACGATTGTTAAGTTACCAAAATAACAATAAAGCAATCGACTATAGTTGCTTGAAAAAAAAACGGTTAACCCTTTTGAAACGAGCAACTTACTTTTTTTTATTTCACAAGAAAGAAAGAAAGAAAGAAATACTTGGCTCTTTACCAAAAGCTCTGGAATTTTTACCACCCGTTTGGAGGCACCCTTACCAAAAATACAGTTAGTTACTCTACTTTTCTTTCTTTTTTGTTGGGTTTTACCTAAATATTGTTTGATGTTGTTGCAGTGACAGATATATAGACTTTGAGGTCCTTAGCTTGAGGGCCCCTGTCGAAAAAACAATACCAGCGTACGAAAACTTGAAAGCATGATATTATCCTTTTTGAATTTAGCTAGTTCTTTATATTATATACATATTTTTTTATCTCTTCCACTTCGTAAGTTTTTTTTTATGTCGTTGCAGGGTCGTTGTGAGGTCCTAAGTTATTTATAAGGTGTCCTTAAAGTCCTTATTTTGTTTAAACAGTGTAAAAATGAAGTAGGCTTTATGGACACAGTGAGATTATTAAGCAGATTAGAGGCTCTTTGTTTAAGAAAAATGTATTACAACTGAAGGTCTCGCAAAACTTGGAAGAAAATAAATGCTTTTTTTTTTCTCCTTTTTTTTTCAATTTTACGAGGCCCCTTTACCACGGATGTTAATGCCGGGGGGGGCAAACTATATATGTAGTAAGTCCTTATCTATTTTTGTTTAATCAGTGTAATAAAAATAGATATGGACACGACTGTATAGATCGGAATGCTCTTGTTGAAAAAATTGCGCCAGAAATGTCTCCCTAAATTTGAAAAAAAAAGAAAGAAAAAAAAACATACACCCCTGTAGTGATCCCCTACGAATTGTAAGGGCCCTCGTGTTGTAGCTTTTCAGCTTACCTAAATCGGACACTGTGTCGTTTCATTTAATACTACTATGTTTTATCAACCACCTGCTTTCTTCCCTCTCTCTCTCTCTCTACTAGTGTCTTTTTTGGCTTTTTTCCTACTAATTCTTACACTGTTGTTCAAAGCCACAAGTGTAGGTTGGTATTTTTGATAACAGTAGTCAATAAATTACAAAAGCAGGGTTCTCCATCACCGTACTCGATCTCGTAAAAAAATTGAGGATTTTTTTTTATTCAGTATGAGTACATCCTACAAATAATCTTCTTAAATTTTAATAGGATGAATGTATCTTTTTATTAGTATTTGCAAGATAATTTTATCCGAAGTTAAGATTTCAACTTTTCTTATGTTTGTATTTACTTGGAATAGTCGCTTATTTTTTTTTTTTTTTTTTTAATTTCCTTTTCTTAGTCTCGTCAAGTTTTGTTCGTGTGACTTGTGACTAAACGAAAAAAATACTTGTAATTCTTAACAATTTCCCATCGATAACGAACATTGGTTTCGATAAAGAAAGAAAAAACACTTGAAATCACATCTGATGATTCATATTTTAATACAATATAGTTATTGTATATCACGAAATAGATTTAGTCACATGGTTATTTCTATTTCCGACTTCAGTTCCAAAGAGATAATACTCCGTTTCACCAAAAACGTAGTATTATGATTTCTACGTTCTGGGTTGGGTTTTCTTTTTTTTTTATCTCTGGTTATTGTTTTAAATTCTTGTTGAATCTGTAATGATTGTTTAATGTCACTACTGCTGTCAAATTTTGATTAATACTTATTTAAAAAAAAAAAAAAAAAAAAAAAAAAAGACGCTTCGTCTATCTATTTCTACGATTTAAATATTTCACTTCTTGTAACTTTAATTGTTGAACTTTTCGTTTGAGTTTTTTTTTTGTTTTTTTTTTGTTTGCTTCTTCAGAAAAAGAAAAAAACTATATCAATAATTATTTGGGTTGGTCCCTTCAAGCATTTTTCTCTTTCTTCTTTTTGGTAACAAGGTGACGTGTCGTTAAAAACGCCCGAAACTTGTAACATGTTCATTTTCTTTTATCGTAGTGTTAGTATCATTAGTGAAGAAAGAAATTGTCGAAATTTCTTATAATAGATTTGTCTCATAAATTCTGTTTTCGAAGCTGGGTGATGACAATCGGTAGTAAGGACTTTCTCTCCCTCGTTTACTTTTTGTTTCAAAATTCGAAGAAAAAAACCAAAAACACAGCTGTCACTTTGCAAGCCTACTTTCCAGGAACTGAGCAGGTCATAGAAAGGTCTGTCTTTATTTATAGAAAGGCCTAGAACATCCCCACCCCTGTGTCTGAGGGGGAGAAAACAGTACTCGAATCTCTTATTGTAATCGCCGAAAGCTTTTGTTGAAATAAAAGAATTGTTCTCCTTTGTTCTTTTTAAGCCCGGTGTGACACTAATGAATAGTTTTTCATGTTTCTTTGGCAAATAGTAGCCAAGAAAGTCTCTGGGGTTGGTGAAGGGTGTGTCTTGGTGTTGCCTATTTAGATAAAAAAAATCTATATGGTTGTTCTCTAAGTTTGTTTTAAAATAAGTTATGTTTTTATTTAATAAAATGCGTATTTTTTGATTAAATGATACTTTAATTGAGTAAATGTGGACAATCAAAGTCACATTTCGCATATTAATATAATTTGATATATTTTCTATATTTTGGATGCCTGAAGAATCTATATGTTTCTAGATGTTTTTATTTTCTATTCAATTTTATATGTAAATGTGAAAAATTATTTGGCAACACTAGGGTAAATAAAAATAAAAAAAACTTATTCCAGGGTAAAATAGACAACTGCTACTTAAGTTTTCTTATCTCCCCGATTACCTATAATACTTATCTATCTCACTCTCTCTCTCTCTCTCTGTTTTAATTACCCCCTCATCCCCCTTCTTTGGTCACAGGAAGTATTTTACCATCTAATTTTAATTAGCGCCGATCCTGGTGTCATTCAGTCTCCTTTTGGGGGTGAGTACGTCAACACCACTATTTTTTTTATCTCTGGATTTATTTTTTTGTTGTTTTCAAGATTGTCATTTCAGAACTAACAGAGCTACTGCGTAGTAATATTACTTGGCGAAAAATTGTATTTCACTTTATTTTAGCTTTTTAAACCATTCAAGTCAGAATTTTCGACCGATTTCTGTATAATCAGAAATATTGGCTCAATGAAAATCTTGTATTAGCAGCATGGTATTAGTAAAGCAAATTTACTTGTAAAAAAAAAAAAAAAATTGAAAACGTGTTTCTTATTCTGAGTGTTCATGCGCAATTTGATACGCTTTCATTCATGATTTTTAGGGTGGACTAAATATAGGCCTATGGGTATGCATGAGTAAAGTTGCTCGTTTATTTTTCATTTTTCTTTTTTTCTTAATTGGATTTTCAAAACACAGTGTTGATATTGATACTGTAAAAAAAACTGAAAAGTTTCAAATTCCATATCAGGTAACTGACACCGTCCAAGAAGTGCCCCCACCAAAACAACCGAGTTAATTTTGGACCCTAAACTAAGGTCGACTTTACTTTATTCAAAATTGGACTTTCAGAACACATGGTTGTCTTTTTTTTTTTTTATTGCTTTTTGAGAATGATTTGTACACTCTTTCAGATATCTTGAAGGAAAACCTCTTTTTTAACAGTAAATTTCGGCAGTATAGTAAGAACAAGTTTGTCTGCAATTTTGATAAGTCTACCGTGACAAGAAGCAACAACTTTTTTTCCCTTTCCTTTTTACTAGGGCTTCTGCAAGAAATTTTATAAGGGAGTCAGTTTCTTTCGGGTCTCTTTTTCCTATTTTTCTTTTCTTTCTATAATCCACTACAGGCTCCTTTTAAACCCCTGGGCACGTTGTTCCCCCGGCACTGCCTCTACTAGGCCTTGCTCTCTCCCTAAACTAAACTTTGAAAAAATGAAATGTTCCGATTCTTGGAGAAAAAAAAAAAATTGAAAACTCTTACCATTTGAAAACGGAGTTTCCTAGAACTCAAGTTTTTTTTAGTCGCGAACCATAAAGTATTGTATTCCATACCCTGGTGTCACTTGTTACCCTTTTTCCTTTTTTGGGTGGGTCGGGGGTGTATACCATTTTCTGAAATGCTTGTCGTGGGACTAATGTTGGGCTCAGTCTACAAATGTCTCCTTTTTCTTTTTCTACTCTGGCTGTCACGACTTTAAACTACCTCACCCACTAAATGGAAAGAAATTGATGCATCAAGTTAATTTTCTCGATGTTTCCTATTAAGATTGATGGCCTTTCTAGTAACATGGAGTTTAGTACTGCTAATTGTTTCAATACCAATTATTCAATGGTTATGACGATCCAGCTCTCAACTTTTCTCTTGTTGAGCCATTAACTTACTTAGCTCGACAACTCTAAGAAGAAAAAAAAAACTATCCCCAAATTTTGAATGAGATAAGCTTTGCTTTCCAGACCCCTCTTTTTTACCCTTTGGGTTTCAACTTTTCAACAAGATATTGGAATTTGCTGACTTGTGCTGCCTCAATTTTCCGGAGACCTACACTCTCACAATTTTGTCGTGTCACGTCTCACGATTTGTACTTCAATCTTGAGATCTCCCGATTCGGTGTCCATTTCACGCAGTTTTTAACATTTTTGTTGTAAACTTTCGAGAACCATTTTCGAACAATTCTTCTGTGATAAGTTCATTTTATTAAAACATTCTTACGTCGCTTTCTATATTCTCACTTGTATTGTTTCTTATTTCGTATTTCCTATATGTTGTTTAAATACGTTGTTCGTGTGGACCAAGCTGCAAGATTTAAGGAACCAGAGATCCTGTGTCTCGGAATGGCAACCAGATGATGACTTATGAAAAAAAAAAACCCAATAATGCAACGTCAACAATAACAATGCCCGTAAAGAATTGACATTTATGAGAGAATTAAATCATGTCTTACTTATCTTCTTTTTTTTTTCTCTCTCTCTTTTGCTTCACCCCTAAATCTCCAGATTTTTCTCTTTTTCTTTTTCTGTACAAATGATTTAAGATTTCTGCCCTTCGAAGTTTAGCATGTCTGATTTTCGTCCAATTTGGCGTTAAAACTGGTCCTTTTAGCTTGGTAATAAGAAAAAAACATGTATGTTGATTTTTATGGTCAAGTTTTAGCCTTTATTGTAGAGTTTGCTTGACTTATAAGGGTTAATGTTGAAAAAGTAAGTATTCCCAATTCATAAGATCAATTATTAAACTCGAGAATTATCTTTTAAATACTATTTATTTAGTTTCAAGGATGTCGGGAAAACAGTCATAGATATAGATCTCTCAAATACAAAGGTTCTCGTCAGAAAACGGCTGAAATAGAGTGTGACAATTAGTTGTTAGGACCATTAATTCTGAGATACCCGATTTTTTATGCGAACCATAACGTACATTCTTAACACACACACACACACACACATGTATATGTATGTATATATATATATATATATATACACACACACACACACACAAGCCTAAGAAGACCCTGCATAACCATCTTCATTCTTATTCATTCAACAGTTCACAATTTTTTGTATGTTGACATAAGCTTATATATTTACGTATAAAAGATTGACAATCGGATCGTCCATAACTCCCCATTTTTCAATTCTTTGGGGTTTTGTCAACATTATACCCAAATTTCAGCAAAGTCTATCAAGTTGGGAAATTTTCCTCTTTGCTTATAAATGTAGAAAAAAAATCGGATCGGCCTTAACTCACCATCCCCCAGGTAAAATCACTCCACAAGCCTACGTACAAGATTTCACTGAAATTTAATGAATGACGAAGTTATCCAATTGAGAAAATTATACGACAACGACTTACCCACAGCGAAGGATAGTCCCCGGCCTTTTTTTTTTTTTCTGCCAGGCACAAAAGGTCACAGCGTTGCCTTCAGGACAGAAAAAATGTCACAGGAAAAGTCAGTTAATTCATTCAATTCAAATTGAATAAATTAACTTACTTCGATAATAAAATAAGAAATATTTTTTTTAATCAAATGAGTAATATTTTGATAAACTAATGTCACAGTCACATTTAATTTCTAGTAATAAAATAACTGATATTTGAATACATAAACTGTCTGTCCGTTTATCTATTTCTGTACGTATGATGAGGGTGGGGGAAGTGAACATTTTGGCCCAGGAAAATGTCACATTTTACTCATCATATTAAATGATGAATATTTTGATTAATAAGTAATTTAATTAACAAATTGAATTATTCTGCCCATCTATACAAAGATTTAATGCTTCTATTTTTCATCTACTTCTAAGCAATACGCACAATAATTCGTGATGGGTTCCGTTTCATTTTGAGGGGTTTGGGAAATCAAAATGAAAGTTGTCGTTCTCTCTTACAACTTGATATCACCATTATTACTATAGCAAACTTTTCAGTTTTGGTGAAGTTTTAACATTTTCATCGCAATAAACATCGACTAGACAGAATGTGCCACCGGGGTCTTTTCTCGCCAGGAAGAATTTAAAGAATTCTTGTTATTCTCATTGAAAATGCTTTGCTTACTAAGAAACTTAAATTCTTTTCCTAGCATTTTACGAGTATTAACATGGTGGTTGTCACGGTGACCGTTCACTTCATATACTCTCAGAGTGTCTAAACTAAAACCACTAAATCTGATTTTGTTGAATATATATATATAGGAAATTGATGAATTATTAAAGTCTTATCTTTTGATACACGGAAATTTAATTCTCATATTTTTAATAACAGAAACTGAATTTTCGATAACCAAATTTACGTCATTTAAATGGTTACAAGTGGACTTTTCGCTGTTAATTTTCTGAAATATCTCCGATTTTTTTAGACTTTTCTTATATTGGAGAAAAAAAACCGATATAATATTTAATGATTACACAAATATATCGGCGATAAAATAATCTTTTATACATGTTTGAGGCTTTTTATCAGCTATCGATTTCTTAATTTATAAGTTTGACCATAATTCTTAATGGACTCATCACCTGGGATTTAAAAAAAAAAAGCAGGGGACGATTGAGATATAGTACTTATTATATTTAGGCTTTCTATGTCTAGATATGAAGGTTGTAGACGAACTGTACGTGAATCGTTGTCATCTTTTAGAACAAGACAATAACGTGTCAGTCTATTTTTAGTGTCATCGTACCATATGACGAGAGAGAAATAACTTCGCGTTGACTCTTCTTGTTGGTCATAGCCTTACTAAGGGGAGGAGAATACGCTTCACTTGTAGATTATATATTTAAATCAGCAGGGTTACCTGGCATTGTTCAGATTTTATACAAGTTATCGTCGATCGTATTTTAGAGAAAAATATAAGAGAAACCTTTTTTTAGCTATCACTGAGCCAAAAAAAAACGAATTGGTTTCTGGCAATCATTTCTCAACTTGTCAATGTTTATATTGAACTAACATAATACCCGTTAAAAATGACGATTGTTTACATATGAATGAATTATGTGTATATCGTAAACAAATAAAAATCAATACCTCTGACAAAATTTATTTACTATGGATTTTTTACAATTTCATGGGTTTTTTTGTTGGGGGGGGGGTCTTTAATTCCGAAGCAATAAAGCCACCGACTTGAGTGAAAAAAAAAAAAGAACTGAGACATCCTCAGTAGTTATATTACCATCAGCAGTTGTCTACTTACTTCCAGCAAATATGTCATCATCATCATCAGTCTTTTAACGTCTGTCATTGGACAGTATTTTCTAAATTTGTCTAGTTCATCTCTCCATCTTGTATTCTGTCATCCTCGGTTTTCGCATTTGATCTCTGGGGATCCATGTTGTGTGTCGTAATGTCCATTAGTTGTCTGCCATTCTTGCTACATGGCCTGCCCAATGCCATTTAAGTTTTCTAATAGATTCTATGATGTCTCGGACTTCTGTTTTCTTCCTGATATACTGTGCTGTCTTGTGATCCCTCCATGTGAGGTTGAGTATGATTCTCTCACGCGCACGCTTCTCAGTTTGCAGGTTTGTCTCTTGGTTAGGTTACATGTCTCAGCTCCATAAGTGACTATTGGGAGGATGCATTGGTTGTATGCTCTTCTTTTCAGGATTATTGGGATCGACTTGTTTTTTGAAGGTTGAGCTTGCTCTGCCGAAGGTTTGCCATCCGTGGGTGATTCTTCGTTTGATCTCTGGGAATGGGCCACTACTGTTTACCAGTATCCACTTCACTTTTTTTCTTTTTTCTTTGTTTGCTTTCACATGACAGAAACCTACAAACAAAGAAAATAACTAGGCCTTCTATATAATGAGATTAATGTAGTACCAGTCAAATATGTTTTTTGTTTTTTTTTTATCTGTGGGTATCAAACTGAGAACCATGCAACATGTACACAAGAGAATCGTGCTCCATCTCACATGGAAAAATCATAAAAGACACTACAGTATATTGGAGAAGAGACTGGAGTCCTAGATATCTTAGAAACTGTTGGAAAACTCAAATGGTAATGGGCTTGACATGCTGCAAGACATCACGTCCCACAACATGAATCTCCAGTGATCATATGCAAAATTGTGACCAACAGGAAGTAAGATGGCGTGACAAGCTTGATAAATTCAGGAAGTACCAGCGTAGTTAGGTAAGAGTTATCAAACAAGTCATTGGAAGTTGGCGTGTTTAGATTATTTTCTAAAATGTTTATTCTCTTAAGCAACCATTTTATGCCTTGTGTCCACTTTTGCAGTTTTGGGAGGATAAAATTTCTGTACTGCCCACTGATATTTTAAATCCTGTTAGTCACCAAGCGGCCATTTTGAATAATATATATATTATAAATGATTATGTACATAGTTCTGGTTTTCTTCTGTTTGTTTGTTATTGTTTTATACATTGCAAAGATTTAATTTCTTGGTAACTAGGCAACTGTTTACACTCTAAGTCCAAAGGCTCCAAAAAGTTGATTATACAATGAATATATCATATATTAAGACAGTGGAAATAAAGGCACCGTTTTCGTTGGCAATCTTTTTAATAATGCACTAGTAGCCATAATTTTTTTTTTCTCTTTTAAATAAATAATGAAAAAAAAATCTCATTCCAAATTTAGAATACTTTGTCATGAATACAGACATACCTTGTGGCCCTATTTTTTATTGCCCACTAGTGGATGGTATCACCCGGGTTATCGACTATTGCACTCGAAGACGAGGTGGATTCAGTCATTCCATGTCAAGGGGACTAGTCAATAAAAAGATCCAAATTGTGACATTTTGTAGTGCATTGATATTACCTTCTTCCTCTCATGGGATGGGCTAGGCCCTGAGTTAGGCTTACTTGGAAATGGCTTCCCAAAAGTACTAGTGAAATCTGGAGTCCTTTTTAACATCTTTTTCTGGGGGAGGGGATAAAATGGCAGGAGTGTTGGTAGTTAAAACCCTTGCATTATCTGATTTTTTTTTTTTCCTCTTTCTTTTTTAAAAAAATCCTTTCTATTTTCACTAAAATGAACATTTTTTTTTTTTTTTTTTAAATATATTCCACTTGTATATTTTACTTGTAAAAGACTGACCTTAGTTGGCTCAAGGATTTGGGAATGCTGAGGAAGGACCCGAGGGTGGGGCAGTTGTCGGACCTAATGAAATGAATGAATCATTCTCAAGTTCGGCACTCTCAAATAGCTTTTTATTTTAATCAACTTATTCCTCAATTTTGAAAGTCAATGTTCGTAAGTCAAATAGGGGTCAAGTAACTTGGTGTATGGGTCACGGATACTTAGATAAGCCTAGGTTTATCAAGCGCCGGTAGGGATAGGGGGGATAGGCCTTTATCACAGAAGGCTGGGCACTCCCTGAACAAGATGAAAACTATCACATCAGCAAGTCACAGATTATGGAGTTCTACGTATCCCTCCTTGGATAAAATCCTTCAGATTCGATTGCCATGTTTGTCTGGATTTGAATACGATGTGGTCTCTTATAGCCAGAGATGGTAATCACAGTGTGCCCAGTCCCTTGTTCCGCTGTCTTCCCACGTCTGTATCCGTGGGCTTCTTCCTTGGCAGAAAGAGTGTCCCTCTATGTGGCTCGTAAGAGAAGCCAGGTATGAAGTCCTCAATGGATCCGCCGAAGACACATTTGGCAGATCTGACATCAACTGCTACGGAGGAGAAACGTTCCGTCGTTGATGCTCTGTATGCTTCTACCACAACCCAGGAAAAAAAAAGAATCCCGCTAGACCATTATCTCTATCGACGAATGCTGGATGGAGACCCCAACCCTTCATTACACTGACCATCTCTTCCCATCATCGGGGCTACGAAGCTGTTTCACATTCCCGACAAAACTGAAAAACGGCAATGCTCTCTGCAATGGCTAATACTGGTTGCCAAAGCTGCGTCTTGGTACGTCTGAGGGGAAAAAAAAAAGAGAGACCTCATTCCAGCAACATAGCAAACTGTAGCTATGAATCTCCAGAATGAGAGTACTCTACAATAGATATCACAGATGCTGTCACTTTAACACTACGGCAAATGCACCAACAACATGACAATCTGTAACTGTGAGTCTCCTGAATGAGAGTACTCTACAATTGATGTCACAGACGCTGTCACAGTGACACTACTGCGAATGCATTTTCTTTGGTCTACTCATCGTGACAGCAACCAAGATCAAGGTAGTCGACCAGCCGGCCATCTCCATTGCAAGTTCCAGTGAAAACTGGTCCTATTTCTTTGCTTGTTGGCAAGGCTACGAGGACGCAACCAAAATCAATGGCAGAAGGTCTTGTTATTCAGCTTTTCTAGTGTTGCGATCCGGAAAGATCCCACACAATCAGCAGGTGTTGGCCTCGCAAGCAAACCTGAAAATGGAGTATTAGCTGCCATCCAGACGCTGACGATTAGAGAAGAGGACGCGACCTGGTAGACTATTCTTGTTCTCTTCCTCTTGGCTTTTATCTTTTCGAGTCTTATAGTTAATCACCACTACCCACGGCTCACAGGTTTAATCACTGTTGCTGGGTTTAGGTTTATTCATGTGCTCTGACCTTTATGTGTGTCTATGCAGATTTCACGGAGTTCTTGGAAGAAACTCGAAATTTTGCCCACACGCACACCCCCTCAATGAGTAGGAAAAAAGTTTTTTGTTTTTTGAGCCCCCCATCCCTGCCACCCTAAATTGTTTTTTTACTGGGGGGGGGTCAATTTACAATGAAAGTTTTTGTCAAATTGGTCCCTTATTTTGTGTCTGTTCTGCATTTTTTTTTTTTCCAAATCATAAATTTATTTTAACCATACTAGTTGTATTTTCATCAAGGTATCTTGATCTTTACCATAAATTTACAAAAAGAAAAAAAAAAAAAAAGCAGTTTATATCGGTGGCAGTGATTCATAATTTCCCTAGGAATGCTAGTTTTTTATTCTTCTGAAGAGAGAGGAGGAAAAAAAAAGAAAAAAATCCTTGTCAGCAAAAAACTCTAACTGACCAATAAACCAATTAACATAATCTTTGGATTCTCCAACAGGAAGAAGGGATATAACAGGTTAAGTTTATCACCATTCTATTAAGATGTGTTCATCTCTCAAAATGAAAACAGCTGTAATGAACTGAAACAGATGGTTAATGCTGCCAAAACAGATGAACATATATTAATTATAATAATATCCATAAATATATCCATACTTCACATAAATGAATCAGCATACTGCAAGTACCAGTACTACTTGTCTAAGAAAAAAAAACCTTTGGCAATTGTTGATAAGTCAAAAATGATCATAGTCCTGAAAAAACAATTTTCAGGATGGGCAGAAAAAAAAACCTTTTGATGGTACCTTTTGGTTTAATCATGGAAATTTTTGAGGCTATAGCCTTAAAAATATGACCAGCCAAGCCCGGAGACACTCACAGGCACACAAGCATAGAGAGGAGAATCTGTTACCCGTTCAGCTTGTTGATCTGGTGGGTCATTTGTGGGGCTGCAGAGATTTAATACAGTAGGGGAACTACTATCCATAAGCTTTTTGAGGCCATGGGGTGGGGCTGAAAATCCCACCCAACCCATCAGCTGTGTACGTGTCTGCATAAGCGTTTGAAAGTCAGCTGATCAAGGTTTATGCGGACAAATAAGTCAATAAAATCATCTCAGCTGTTGGGGATGCCTAACTTGAATACCTCAAACGGAAATATACTTTTCTGTCTATTTTGTATAACTATTCATATTTTCTAGGAACCCCCCCCCCTAAAACAATGAGACAACAGAATTAAGTGAAATAAAAATTTCTTTTTAGTATGTGAAAAACATCAGTTTCATTCATGGGGGAAATCAGAGATGCCTATATTTTTGTCCTACCACGAAGACAGCAGCAGTAGAAGTGACGTAGCTGCGATTATGCTCCAACTTTGCTTTACCTGTTTCCTCCCTTTGTTTGCTGACAGAAACCAACTAACAAAGTGACATTGGCTTTTATATCATCATCATCATCAGTCTTTAAACGTCTGTCATTGAACATAGATCTTCCTCAGGATTCGCCACACTTCTCTATCGTGGGTGTCACGTAGCCAATACTTTCTGTCTAGCTCGACTCTCCATCTGATACTCTGCCGGCCTCGGTTTTTCGCATGTGGTCTCTGGGAATCCATGTTGTGAGTTATGATGTCCATCGATTGTCATTCTTGCAACATGGCCAGCCCTTTGCCATCTGAGATTTTTTATGGATTCTATGATGTCCCTGACTCCTGTCTTCTTCCGGATGTACTGTGCTGTCTTGTGGTCTCTCCATGTGAGGTTGAGCATAATTCTTTCATGTGCACATTACATGGTTCTCAAATTGCATGTCTGTCTCTTGGTATTCTGGTGAGCTGACTCAAATACGACCAAAGTGTTAATCGATTGAGCCAGGGGATCATTCTATTTGTATGCTTGTTTGAACGCACTAGTCTGTAACCAATACCTTTGTTGTCTGTTATGAGTGTATACTGACTGACTTGCTTGATGACTGCTACCGATACTCTAAGAGCAACCCGAACTGTAGGAAAGGAGTGGGGGAAGTTTGGTAACTGAAAACAGGTTTTGATTTTTTGTTTTTATTACTTTCTCTTGAATTCAGCATTTTCACTGCATCATCGGAACATGAAATTCTATTTTCACTATGCCATCTGAAAATGAAATTCAGTTCTTACTACGTTTTTATGATGATGTTGATGAGTGGCATCCTGTAGCATGTCTGATGACAAGTAGATAAATACGGATGGCGTATTATTATAGTTAGATGATTAACAAACATCGATCTTGGTCAGCTGATTAGAATAAGAACAACATGGCATCCATTCGTCTTTATCTAGTTAATAGGTTCTCTTCAGTTTTTAATTTGGTCTGGTTGACTATGTCTGTATCACGTGCACATGATGCCCCGAAGAGCTAGAGGGCTGGAAATTTCAATTGGTCTCCTAATGTCCGGCAGGATTCACGCTTGTTTTTTTTTTTGTTTTTTTTTGAAAATTCAGTCTTTTTCCTGATCCATCAAAAGACAGAAGTAACCTATTCATTGATCACCCCTTTTTCCCTCCACACAGCATGCTGCCAAAAGATGTTGGTCATGTGACAGGTTTCTATTGAGCGACCAACCAGACCCCTTCCTAGTAAGGTTCAAAAAGTAGTCTTTCTTTTTCTTTTTTTTTTTTCTATTTTCTTTTTTCTTTTTTCTTTTCTTTCGAGTGGCTCCTCATTTTCAATGATTTTAATCTGTTTCTTTCATTCATGAAGAGTTCACGGCCCGGCCCGTCACTTTGCTGATAGTTATCATATGCACACCATTAGGCTCGGCTGAAAGCTGCTACTGTTACTATATAAATGTCATGGGGGGGGGGCTTCCTTTCCTTCTTTCTTTCTTTTTTTTTTTTTTTTTTTTTTCTTATCTCAATGCATGAAAATTTTTTTTCTCTTTAGAGCAAAGAAGTTCTTTTTCATCTCTCCAACCTGAAATACTAATCCATTATTTGTCTCTTGGCTGACAATTATCATAAGTGTACGACCACATATTGAGCTGATGGCTGCTATTGATAGTATGAGTGTTGGACACACGTGTATGCGTGGGGAGGAGGGAAGTAGTCTAATAAGAGGGCAGGAAGGGAGAAGGTTGACAATTGCTACTGATACCATATGTGTGACACTCAGCTCTATATATATATATATATATATATATATATATATATAATCCTGCAGCAACCTGATTTTCTTGGTCAAATGATACATTCACCATATAATAGCAGGAGATCATTTCAAATAAGAGATTCAGTATAATACAACGCAATTCATAATCATTCTGTCGGATCCTATGTTCTTTTCTTGATAACATAATCATGTCGTTGAAAGAAACATAGAGCAGATAAAACCCATGAATGAACAAAATGAGAATTTAGAGTTAAAACAGTTACTTGGGCCCTTGCATTACCAGAGGTGGTTTAGCTCAATGGTACGAGCAATGCTACATTGTAGCGGCTTCCCTATCAGTCACAGGTTCAAGTCCTGCAGCAGCCCTATTGTCTTTGATTATTCTGTGTTTTTATATATATATATATATATATATATATATATATATATATATATATATATATATATATATATATATATTCTAGAAAGCTTTACTGCTTTAAACACTAAACATTGAAAAACTTTTTCTATAGATTTTTTGTGTTATATATAATATATATATGATATATGTATATAAAACTAGTCATAGGCTTTGTAACACTGAGAATTTTTATGATTCTATTGTAGGAGATCAAATTCACTTGTTTTTTGTATTTATCCATCCAACCACCTGTATGCTACGCAATTCAATCATCCACTTGGTTTAAAATAGATTAATAATTCTCTGAAAAATATATTTGTAAATTAATATAATCTAAAAAGAAGAAAACAAATATGATTTTTATGTCCATTTGTGAAAGCATCTAGAAAGTTAAGGTTTCACACAAAGAAATATATCTACAAGTGAAACATTTTTGAGTAGTTCTTCAATTATTTACCATGGGATGGTAGTTATGGAGTATTTAAAAACAATACTACCGTTGTACAACCACGGCTCTCCAGTAACAGTGATCACAAGTAACGATGTTTGTAAAATTTTGCTTGTTATTTTAAATCAATATATCAGAACTAAAAATATATATATATATATCACCTTCTGGTACCTGAAAGTTATATATATATATATATATATATATATATATATATATATATATATATATATATATATATAAAGGCAAAAACTATAAAATGGAAAGAATAACTAGAATATATACCCTAGCTCTATTTACAGTGTTGAATATTGAGCACTGTGATTAAATATCAGCAAGAAATGTTTCCTGTTTTCTTTTTTTTTTTTTTTTCTTTGTATTTTTACAAATTGAAAATACATTATGTACTATATAATTCATATATATATATATATATATATATATATATAAAGCAGTGTGTCACATAGGGTATCATAGTTGACTAGACATATATATATACACGCTTACACACACAGTATATGTGATACAAATCAGGCTAGCAGTATAACATGATATAATATTATATCAATAATATAAAACCACTTCTGCAATGTAATGGATTTATTTCATAGAGTGTCCGATCCATACAACATTTTACTCATAGAGTTGAGTAGTTTTGGAGTAGAGCTGGAAATAAATTGTAGGTTGTGGATTCGCTACACAGACTAGCTAGTGTTTCGGCCATCTCTGGGCCTTTTCAGGCGAATGATTGTCTACGTTTTTTGTGGTCTATTTATTGGGAATTTGGTGAGAATGTTGTGAGTGTGGTGGTGGGTGGTGTGGGGATATTCATTTTTTCAAAGGGGTTTGAACTAATATATATATATATATATATATATATATATATACTCGCACAATTGCCACTAGCTGACTTGAATACACTCAATGCCTTATCAATCAAGCCATGGGATCTATTTGTCGGTAAAAGTGTTTCTAAATATCAGTTCACTAATCTTGGTTTGTTGGTTATCTTCAGTAGTCACTAGTCAAGTTGTTAAAGTTCAGAAAGTAGGTTCTTGTTTGTTGTTCGTTTTTTTTTTACTTTTCAAGTGGCTTTTTCGTTCTAAATTATTAAAGTCCGTGGGAAATTCCTTCATAATTGACGCAACATTCAGAGAGAAATCATATTGTTCATGTCTCGTTTTCTCCAGTAGTGTTTTGATAAAGTACAGGCGGCTTCCTCGGTGAATTGTATTTGTTGTGGTTAGTTAATAGAATAATAATCAAATCTTTAAAATCAGTCTGTACAGGACTAGGTCACGATGAATGGCTTCACTTCTCAAGCGAAGATCGTTGGGAGAGATTGCCGCTGCAGTAAGACCATAGACGCCGGGGCATGTGCGCTGAATATCTCTCCAGCCTGAGCTGTGGATTTTTATGTTGAGGCCACCTTGCCCAAGAACAACTCCACGTTTTTAAATCAAGGGTTAGCAGCCAATGGTTCACCCAAGTGGCATTGATTCCGGTTTTGCAGATTCAGCAGGAGTATTCTTCTTCTCTCCTGGCAGATGGCACTAGCTGTGGAAGATCTGCCACACTTTTGCGGGAGTATTCTGGCAGTAAGGCTGACCTGTCTCTTAGACCACAGGGCATGAACAGTCTGAAATTGGTAGATACCGAGCTTGCTAATGAGTTCTACTGCCCCTTTGAAGGGGAATCAGGATAGTACAGCTGTCTGAAACATTGATCTCAGAAGTTCCGGATAAATAAAGGTAGTGTTACTGAAACACAGCAAAAGTCCCTTGTAACTTGACATAGACTCAAATGCAGCTCGTGTTCTCCAACTGTAATAGGCAAAAGCTCCCGGTACTTTCCCATTTTGATGAACCATGGCTGCAAGTAAAAATTGGAAACAAGAAGGAATTCTTTACATACTAGCAGGTTTTATTCTCGGCAAAGGTGTTTCTTTCATTCCTGACGATTGAAAGAGGTTCTTTTGTGTTTCACCTTTTTATGTCAACGCGTCATTTTTTTTTTTTCTTTTTCTCCTGAGTAAAAAGGTTAATTATATTTCTCCTCCCCAAAACCTTGATTTTTTTTTTATCATTTATCCATGACCTGTCATTGTTGCTCGCATATATCATAAGTGTACAACAAAAGGTTCAGCTGATGGCTGCTACTGATGCTACAAGGGTGATAGACATGGTAGGATGTGAGAAAACTAAGTTATGTAGTTTGGTAAGTGGGTTGGAAGAGATAGAGGCTAATGGCTGCTACTGATATGAGTGTGACACATGCACAGCTCTTGAATGTATGTGTTTATATATATATATATATATATATATATATATATATATATATATATAGTAGGTTGTGGATTCGCTACACAAACTAGCTCATGTTTCAGCCCTCTCTCGGCTTCATCAGAGGGCTGAAACATGAGCTAGTTTGTGTAGCGAATCCACAACCTACTATTTATTTCCAGCTCTACTCTAAAACAACTCAACTCCATGAGTAAAATGTTGTATGTATTGAGCACTCTATGAAATAAATCCAATACATTTCAGAAGTGGCTTTATATTATTGATATATATAGTGAGTTATTATCTATATCGAGCCATGTGCGTAGCAATGGATTCGAATCTCTCTCTCTCTCTATATATATATATATATATATATATATATATATATATATATATATATATATATAGTAGAATGTGGATTCGCTACAAAAACTAACTCATGTTTCTGTCCTCTCTGGGCCACATCAGTTGTATGTATCGAGCACTCTTTGAACTAAATCTATTTCATTTCAGAAGTGGCTTTGTATTATTGATATATTATTATATTATGTTATACTGCTAGCCTGATTTGTACCACATATACTGTGTGTGTGTGTATATATATATATATATATATATATATATATATATATATATATATATATATATATATATATATATATATATATATATATATATATAATTGTGTGTGTTTATTATATATGATAGAGAGGAATGAGGATTAGCTGCAGAAGCATAAACGTGTTTGTGGTGCGAATCCTCATTATATTTCAAGCTCTACTCTAAACCAACTTGATCTTTAGAGTTGAATATATTCAGCACTTCATGAAATAAACCCATCATACATTGGATATTGTATTATATTATATTGCATCACTTATTTGTATTTATATATATATATATATATATACTTGCACAGTTCCTATAAAAAATGACTCACTGATTTAGGTATGGATTAATTATACAAATGTTTATTTGTACTCATTACAAACAAACTTTATTTTCCTGGAAATTTTCTTGTTTTTTGTTTTGTTTTGTTTTTTTGTTTGTTTTTTTTCGATAATTCTAAAACAATATGATAACAGAATTGGGTGAGAGAATGAAATAATAATAGTAGTAGTAGTAGTAGTGATATTATAGCAGCTGTTGTCTGCATATTTTCAGTGAACACGAGACACAGCAGCAACCCATTTTATGTCTGTGTGTTCACAGTTCCCATTTTCCCTCTTCCTGTTTACTTTGGCATGACAGAAAACAAACACCTGCTAAAAAGTGACAACAACCTCTATATAATGAGATCTCAGTTCGTCGGTTAGCCACAATTATCATAGTGTAGTTAGTAAGGTTCAAAAAGTTTGTATTTTTTTTATAGTGGCTTTTCATTCTCCATGAATTAAGCCCATGTTTGTTTCATCCATTTAAAAGATAGGAAGGAAGAAAAAAAAATTATGTGGTTTGATACTAGTGGGGGAAGGGAGCTGATAGCTGCTACTGAGATAAATACATATATATATATATATGTCACTCACACAACACACACCACTAATGATGGGAAGAATCCCGAAACATGTACGGACAATTAACTTGTAAGGATTAATAAACCTTACATCCAAACACCTCACTCCAAAGTCTGTCTCGCTCTCTACAGTATACATTATATATATATATATATATATATATATATACATATATATATATATATATATATATACCAACATTCATCTTGGTTAGCCTACTAAAATAGAAGGAATGTCTTAATCAATTCTGCCACAGGATTCCACCATCTGTGTAAATGTTTATAAGTATCAATTTACTAATCTTAGTGTGTTAGTTCTCTGAAGTAGAAGCAGTAGATTTTAGTAACGTTCGAAAAGTACTTGATTATCTCCAGCCCAGAGACCACAAGTTCCAACAGTGTTGTCAGATTTAATGGATTCTTATATTCGTTACTATTTATCCATGAATCAGCCCTTGACACACACCATATTGTTCATTGTAGGAAATTGAAATTTTGCGCACATACTCCTCTCGGGGACAAAGGAAACTTTTTTCTTTTTTTAAACTCCCTTCCTCGTTGAATAGTGGTGTTCTATCTGCAATGCAAAATTTATCCTAAATTGATCCCTCATTTTGTGTCCAACAGAATTTATGCTTTTTTTTTTAATCATCACTGCTCAATCTTCTACGTTTCTGGACTTTGTACGGGGGTTGGGGAGCAGCTTGTAGCTGTGTAGAGCAGTCAATCCCAATAATCCTAAAAAGAAAAGTATACACCCAATGCATCATCCCGATAGTCACTTATGGAGCTGAAACATGGAACCTAACCAAGAGACAGACCTACAAACTGAGAAGTATGCAACGTGCGCATGAGAGAATCATGCTCAACTTTACATGGAGAGATCACAAGACTGCAAAGAATATAAGGAAGAAAACGGGAGTCTGAGACATCATAGAAACTACTTAAAAAACTTAAATGGCAATGGGCAGGCCATGTTGCAAGAATGGCAGATAATGGACATCACGACCCACAATATGGATCCTCAGAGATCACATGTGAAACCGAGACCGACAGAATACGAGATGGAGAGATGAACTAGACAAATTCAGAAAATACTGGCTCTGCGACGCCCATGATAGAGAATTGTGGTGAATCCTAGGGAAGGCTTATGTCCAACAACGGACATTAAGACTGATGATGATGTTTTTTGAGGGGTTTTTTGTTTTTTGTTTTTTTTTTTTCTTTTTCAGTCAGTCTTAATTTTCACAGCTAAATGGCTAGGTGGTGGTGATTAATAAACTCCCTTGGAACTCCTTCCCACCCCTTCTGAAGTGTTTTTCATTTCCAATGAACAAAACTTGTTGGAAATTATCAACCAAAACTGTCGCTAAAACTTTCTTCAGTTTTCAAGTTAGTCTGGTTGGCTATGTATGGATCACGTGTACCGGCTGAATCAATGGAGTTTGAGGGATGAAAATTTTGATACTTACTCCTTATTATGTCCAGAAAAATGTTCTTGGTTTTTTAATAATTACTCCCTGAATATATATATTTTATTGGGAGGGCTCAATTTGTAATGTAAGTTTATGCCTATTTGGTCCCTTAGTTTGTGTCTGGCAGCATTCGTGCATGTTTTTTGAAAATTCAAACTTTTTAGTGATCACAGCCCAACAAAAGGCGAATGAAGTAACTTGTTCATCAATCACCCCTTTTTCCCAATTTTTTAATTGGTCATCCCCAAGAAGGCATACTAGAAGACATTGGTCACATAACGGTTTCTATTGACTGACTAATCAGTCCTGGGTTTGTTTCATTCATGAAGATGGTGAGAGATTCTCTTTTTTTTCTTATTGCGGCTTTTGATATCTTTTTTTCTTTTTCTTTTTCTTCTTCTTTGAGCGAAAAAATTAATAATTTTTCTCCTTTCTCAAAGCTTAGATGATAGTCTTTTAATATTAGTCCATGACCTACTATTTTGCTGATGGTTATACATGTGCAGCAACAGGTTAGGCTGATGGCTGCTACTGATACTATTAGTGTGATAGGTACGGAAGGGAAAGACAGGAGAAAAGAAAGGTAGTTTGATAAGAGGGGCTGATGGCTGCTAGTGATGGTATAAATATGAGACTTGACTCCTTATCATTATTATAATTTTTGATGTGTCAGTTGGTCTGAGATAGAGAGATGGTGGTGATGGGAAAACCTGAACACCATATTGGCTGTTCTGGTGTGTATCTACTTCTTCTCTATTGCTGGCTGCTCATAATATAATTACAACTACTGCTACTGTTGCTGGTGTGTCAATTTTGTTTTTCACAAAAAATGAATACAAATTACGGTGTAAGCCTGCTAACACATGTTGCGGCTTTGAGTATACTGTTATTTACTTATACATACATATATATACATATATAAATATGTATATGTATATATATGTCAGT
Source organism: Thysanoteuthis rhombus (assembly GCA_963457665.1). NCBI lineage: Eukaryota > Metazoa > Mollusca > Cephalopoda > Oegopsida > Thysanoteuthidae > Thysanoteuthis > Thysanoteuthis major. Next base: position 36,247,147 of record OY735224.1, read on the forward strand.
GTGTTACACCGAATCATTGAAATGGCCTAATTGGCAAAATTTCATTTTTTTTTTTTTTTTTTTTTTTTTTTTTTATACAAAAAATAAATGCTTAGTTTTAATCAAACCGACGATATAAAACTTTTTTTCGATCAAAAGTTTACGTAACCAAAGGGGAAACCAAACTTTTTTTTTTTTTTTTTACAAAAGAAAGTAAATTTCGACAATTTTAGTATAACATATATATCCTTACCAGCTGACTAAAACATAACCAATGTTTTTATCAATAGAGCAATGAGATCCTTCGTTGTGTTGTGTACAAGTGTTAATAGGTATCAGTTTACTAATCCTGGTTGGTTGATTGTTTGCGGTAGTCACTAGTAGAGTTGTTACTCGGATCCAAAAAGTAGTCTTTTCCAGCTGGCTTTCATCATTCTTAATGAATGAAGTTTGTGTTTCATTCATGAAGATTGAAAGATTCTCTTTTTTTTTTTTTATCTTGCCTTTATAACATTTTTTTTTTTTCTTCATCTCTACCTTGAACAATGGAGTAAATTATTTTTCTCCTCCTTCAAACCTTGAATACACTATTTCTGGTCATCATCTTTTATCAGATGTGGGCACTTTTTTTTAAAAAAATTTTTACTTTTTATTTTCACTTCTTTATTTACTTTTTTTTTACCTTACCTTTTTTTTACATTTTTTTTACTCTAACTTTTTTTTTTTTTTTACTTTTCAAGGAACCCGAATTTAATTAAGAACTTTGGATACAGAAAACTCTTCTCGAAATTTACTCTTTTCTAAAACCACACTGATCCAAGTGTCTATTAATCTTTTGCTTCTAGACGTGTAAACAGCTACGTTTTTTATTGTTGATGCTGGGGGGGGTTGCATCACCTTGTGCTTTTGAAGACACTGACACTAACTCAGTAAAATGTATCCAGCCTATCTCGGAATTTTTGAGATGAGGTATTATTATTATTTCATGGACACATAGCGCAGTGGTTACAGCATCAGACAAATTACTGTTAAGTAATCTGATGGTTCTAGGTTCGATCCTAGTGTGAGACAGTATAACAATACTACTAACGCTAAAGAGGGGAGTACGGTCAATATACCTCCGTCGGATAAATAAAAGGTTCGGTTCGTTACTTTCCAAATCTACCAGACGATACCTGACGAAGGCCGTAGAGTGCAACGGCCGAAACGTTGTATGAAAAACAACAAAGATGAGGATGGTCCGAATATCAATAGAAATAAGTATCCAGCCTATCTTTTGAAATAAAAAACATTTTTGAGATGTAACGCTAGTTCTCAAATATTTCATTTCCACATTGTCAAATTACTACCACCACATTACTTATCCAAGAATAAATTCATATTTTGCTCCCACATAACTAAGGCGGCAGTAATTTAATTGGAACAAATAGTTCTATTCCCATTGTGTCCAAATAAACTGAATCTCCTGTCTGTGGATGTAATTAATACATAGTATGCACACAAGCTTCTATTTTTGTCATTTTATATAAGTTGTTTTTCGTTTGGTGGGAGGAGGGGTAATATTTCCTCTTTGCTATTAAAAAAAAATCCCACCACCCCCTTTCAATTTCCAAGGCTGGGAGAGGGGTGTTACCTGATTTAAATTTCCTTATTGATAATTAGTATTTATAAACTAGTTATCATCCATGGAAAAATTCTCAGGTATATTTCAACTTTTACGAGATTTCTTTTTCTTTTAGGGAAGAATCTAAATATATGCTAGGTGTATTATCTAAAGCATTTGGTAAAAATATCTTTCCGTGTTTTTTTTTGTTTTTTTTTCTTTTAAGTTGGAGAAATTTATCGCATTCTCTCACTAGATTTAAAATTTAGCTATTCATTACTTCAAAGCTGCTATTAGCGTCAAATGTTTATGTCTTATCAATTCCATCCTAGCTCTCATTAAAAAGTGACTGAACTCATCCAAGTGGAACTGAACTGTTCCAATTGTTGGTGGGAGATTTTGTTATCCAAAAATTTGATGGTACTTTAATTATGTATCACAAACACAGTGGGGGCAGGGCTAATAACAGACCAGGTGGGGAATGTAGGCCACACTTCAAAACTGCTCATTAATTTTGTAATGTGCTAAATACATATGATCTATGTACTGGTAATACGTGTCCACGTAGTATATATGATGTCTATGAGTAACAATAAAATATCTAGGATGATTTAGGGGGGGGGGTGATCTTGCTACGCCTCTGGAGCAGGCTCCCTTTAAATTAAAGTTCTATGCCAACTGGGCCCCCTGCTCCCCCCCCCCATCTACCTGGGCCTGATTATGGATTGAAATAAACTGACAAAAAAGTCGCACTGTTCATTATATAGATGTTGTTTTTTTCAAGTTGAAAATAACACTATATTGACTGATGAAATTCCTTGCATGATTTTCTTTTTTTTTAATCATCGGTCAGCTTGTACCATAGAGGGTGTCAAGAGGCTATTTGACTCATACCTTTTATTATAATCAACTTCAAACTTTCTAGGCCTGTCTAAGCTTCACTGTTACCTACATCTCTCTTGAACATATTACCTCCTCTATCCGTTGCCAGCCTCCTACAACGCTTCCTGGTTCAAATTCAAAGTTGTCCCTCTCCTAGACTGGTTGCCAACCAAGTATAACAGAATGATGAGGGAATGGCACATCTGTGGTCAAAGCTCATAAACTTTTTTGTTTGATTTAAATATGGCCTGGCTGTGAGCAGACTGGAAAGTGTTACATGGTTTTAATTGACCTATGGAAACTCTTTTCATTTTTTGTCTGAGTGACTTTTCAGTTACGAATTTTACTCAGTTGTTTGACATGCCGCTAGGCGCTCACCACCACCCCGCCCTCCAGGGTTTGGGGGTTAGGGGCAAGAAAGAAAATTGATAATAGCAGTAATTTGAGGAAACTGACCAGGTTAATTACGTTGATTTGTCCTGTTTCCCTTATTCCTTTACCATGTGGCGAAGTTAGTCTGGCATAACATATAGTAAGGGCGAAACTTTCATCATTCACCTTTTAGCGTCTGTCATTGGACAAAGACCTTCCCCAAGATTTGCCAGACCTCTCTATCATGGGTATCGCAGTGCCAATACTTTCTGAACTTGTCTATTTCATCATGCTATCTTATATCTTGCTGATTGCAGTTTTGTATGTGATCTGTAGGAATCCACATTGTGAGTCATGATGTCCATCAGTTGTCAGCCATTCTTGCAACATGACCAGCCCATTGGCATTTGAGTTTTCTAATCAATACTATGATATCTCTGACTCCTATTTTTTTCTCTCATATACTGTGCTGTTTTGTGATCTCTCTATCTGATGTTGAGCATGATTCTCTCCTGTGCATATTGTATGGTCCTCAGTCAGTCTCTTGGTTAGGTTTCCATGTTTCAGCTCCATAGCTGACTATCAGGAGGATACATCGCTTGTAGACCCTTCTTTTTAAAACTAATGGCATTCTCTTGTTCCTCAAAGTTTAGCTTGCACTACCGAAAGCTTGCCATCCTAAAGCAGTCTGGATTCTCCCCAAGCCTCCACAGTACATGGTGTCACCCAAAAGCCCAGACACATTGAACACATTTCTTTTTAATATAGGTATTCCATTCAGTGGCTTTCACTTGATAGACCTTGTGCTGCCTTTCAGTAGAAATAAACAGTTACACTCTTCATTTTATATATATATATATATATATATATATATCTATATATATATATATATTGTGTCATCCACAGACAGCTGTTTCATCGTATTACAACTCTTCAGTGTGGCTATAGACTATCCATTATCCCATCCAGTACCATGAGGCAGGATCTAAACCATAGCTTCAGACCTGGAGGCTGGTATCCTCCCTCCACGGAACTGGATGGTCAGTAAGATTGAATTTAAGCGATATATTTATTCATCGTATATATTCCACAATCACCAGAGTGCTCCATTCCATGTTGGAAGATATATATATATATATATATATATATATATATATATGCAAATTGGTACCCATGTAAAAATCCACCAATATGCTTGAGTTTCTATGAAACGATTTTGAAATAATTGGAGGAAAGTACTTTTATCAGCAAAATTTTTCCCCCTTATGGAGAGTCAGTAGTTCTGGACAGCAAACCAAGAAAATCTTACCCTTCATTATGTAAGTATATAATTGTAACTTGGCATGAATTAGGATCAGACCATCTATACTGAGAGATCTGATGAGGATTGAACCTACTACCAATGGTCAGCAAGATTAGCTTGCTGTTCATTGCTATACAACATCGGTCTTGGTTTTTGTTTTATTCCATATGATCTACTTGTTGATCCGAGCGGGGGGGGGGTCATTGATATTTGGATTGAATTGTTTTCTTTTCATTTCCTTTAAAGAATGAATTACTAAATTTGTTTGGCCAGGAAGAGTGCATAGTTTTAAATGGTGGGAAGGAAAAGTGTGTGTTTTTGTTTTTGTTTTTTCTTTTGTTTTAGCAAAATTTAACCAACCCCCACCCCCCTTCCCAAATTGGAAGAGTCCAGTGTTCCGATCAGCTAACCAAGAAAATCTCACTACTCATTATTCGTCGATTGTTTCCAAGTCGAAAGTAACAGGATGTTGACTAATGAAATTTCTTGCATTCTAAATCGAGTCTATTGGGTGCACCTTCGTGAATTAGTAAATAACTCTTAAATCAAGTCTGTGGACTTCTTGACTCCAGTTGTAACATCAGGACAAAAAGGCACTCTTAGATTCTCTCCTACTCTCCACCAGCAATATACTTGGTGTGCCACCAAAACCCAGACACGTCTAACACATTTCTTTTAATAAAGGCCGGCTATTCATTGGTGATTCTAAATGGTCTCTTCTTTTGTACTTCAACACAAAAGCCAATACATATTTGCGAATTATTCGGCTTTATTATGGATCTAGAATGAATAATGTATTTGGGACGCACACTACTGGCCAATACTGAAGGAGACTAAAAATCACTGAGAGTGTATACCTCTGCCGACGCCGTACACTAACTGAAAAGTTGAATGAAAATCGGTTAGTATACAGCTACGAATCTGAGGAGGTAACTATGAGAAATCCTAGATCCGTCCTAAAATTTGACTTTTTTTTTTTTTTTTTTTTTTTTTTTTTTTACCCTATGACTAGGCCTTCCTGAAACTTTAATTAAAATCATCAAAAATTTTTGAGAAATTGTATTGATGTATAGCTACAATACCAGGGAGATAATTGTTTATGGATCTGCCCCAAAATGTAATCACTTTTTCCTTTGCCTACCCTTTCTCAAAATTTTGTTGGAACTCATTGAGAACTTTTGGAGATATTGTGTGGACAGACAGACAGACAGACACAGGTGAATACATATACGTCTTCCAACATTGTTGGCAGAGATAAAATATATCTTCATGATTTGGCTTCACAAACAAAGATTAAGGAGAGTTTTTCACATCTGTTGTAGGCCCTCAGGTGGCCAGCAAGTCCTATGCAATTAAGGTGGGCCTTTCCACAATGGTTGCAGGAGAATGTATGGAAATCTCACTGTATGATATTGCTCTTCTTTTTTTTTTTTGTTCCTTAGGATTTGCCACACTTCTCTATTGTTGGCATTGCGGAGCTAGTACTTTCTGAATTTTTTGTAGCTCGTCTCTCCATCTGATACTCTGCTGGCCTCAGTTGCGCATGAGATCTCTGGGGATCCATGTTGTGAGATGTGATGTCCATCAGTTGTCCGCCATTCTTGCAACATTGTCGGCCCACTGCCATTATAGATTTTTAATGGATTCTATGATGTCCGTGACTCCTGTCTTTTTCGGGATGTACTGTGCTATCTTGTGGTCTCTCCATGTGACACCTAGCATATTTTTCTCATGGGCACGTTGCATGGTTCTCGATTAGCAGATCTGTCTCTTGGTTAGGTTCCATGATTCAGCTCCATAATTGACTATTGAGAGGATGCATTAGTTGTATACCCTTCTTTTTAGGATTAATGGGAGACTTTTTTAAATCTAGAGTAAACGAGTGTCTTACTCAATGTTGGTCTTTTTCTTTCAATTCTCTTATTGCTCTTCATTTGGTTTCCAAGACTAATAAGTCATTTTAGCTCTTATTACTTTTTTTAGTCTTTTTAAACATGTCATGTATTGGTGTTTCCAACTTTTTAACATCAGCAAACTATTTTAAAATATATTTAGTGGTCTTGTTCTGTGGCAAAAAATTTTTACCGACACAAAAGTGAATGAAGAGATTTTTAAAAAGACAGAACCAATCGTGTAGCAGGAGTCTTGGTTGGTAAAAATATACTAACCCTGAAAAGTCAGAGTTGAAAGGTTTTGTGTACTGACTACACAAGCACTGAAGTACTTCAATCAAGTCAGTGGCCATCTTGACTCTGGTTAGAGCAATGAAACGAAGAACCTTCTAGATTCTTCCCTATCCTCCCTGAACAAAACCTATACCCAATGTGTCACAAAAAAAAAAAAAAAATGGAGGCATCAAACATATTTCTTCAAATAAAAGTGGATTATTAAGTGGCTATTCATAACAGAATCATTCATCAATTCTACAATAATCATAAATTTTCTGGAAGGTAGGTTCATGGGCCAAGAAAGAATTACAATTCCTTTTGTACTTGAATACGAAAGTCGGTGGATATTGGTGAATTATTCAGCTTTTATACTGATCATTATCTATAATGTATTTGGGACACACACAATTGGTCAATACTAGTGTTCCTACTAAACTATGTGGTCACACAGAAGAAACAAGAGTGAAAGTCAGATGCGCAAGTTTTCTCTTTTGTACCCAAAAGGATCTAGATCTAACTCCAAAAGTGCAAAACTAGGGGGATTTTTTTTTCCAATAATTCAGCCTGTCAGTCAGTGGCAGCATTCCGTACTAGAGAAGCTCTCAGATCTGATAATCCCGAGAGTCGGACAATAGATGCACTAGTTTTCTCTCTTGTACTTTCTGATATATATATATATATATATATATATATATATATATATATATATATATATATATATATATATGATATACTGGGGGAGTTGGAGGAAACAAGAGGTGGTGAGTTTTCCAGTATGTCAGTCAGTCAGTCAGTGACAGCAAGCTGTGCTAAAAATGCTTGTGCATCTAAGAATTATGCTACATAAAGAAATAGCTAATGCCGCACACAAACTTAGAAAGTTCAAGATCAAGAAAAAATAAGAACCATAAGTTCAAAGATGTGTACACCATCCATGGTAATTGTAGCAGTAGGAGAAGAGAAAGAAGAAAAGCAAGTATTCTTTGAGTCAATCGATTCTCATACTTGTAAAATATCGTGATATGGATATATTCCAAGAGTATTATTATCGATAAAAATTACCAATTGCCATTTTTGGCTTTTTTAAGTAAAAAAAATGTCAAACTTGTTCTTTTCTATTATGACATCAGAGCAATTAGTTTCTCAAGGATGTCACACCTTTTCCTACCTTCTATCTCCGGAGAGCGGAGGGCAGATCGAAATTCATCCTATAGTGACATGTGGACTCATCTAAAAAGGTTCAATACTAAAACTGGAGCCAAAAAAGCTATCATCTTATCAGTCTTTGCATCATTTTATTGCTGGTTCATGCAAAAATTATGAGGTATACAAATCAAGACTTGAATTCTGTCACTAGGCTGTTGACCTGGAATTTGTCTTTGTTAATGAATGAGTAATAAAGAAAAATCTTTACCCATACAAGAGTGGGGCTCAACAATGAAGACTGAAGTTATTTGCTTTGAATGACCTAAATTTTTGCAGCCAGACATGCACAAAAATAATCCATTACTTCTTATTCCCCTCTGCCCTTATTAACTTTTTCAATCCCTTCACCCATTTAAAGCTTTCAAAATCTATGTTGATGTTTTTATACACAGAAGACATAAATGGAAACTTTGTTTGTTTTAAAATTAAGTTAGAAAAAAAGAATCTTCCAAATGCCACTCGTTCACCGTGGATATAAAAAGATCTAGATGGTACTCGTCAGGAAAATATTAATTCTGGAATGAGAACTGAAATCAATACGCAGTATGAATCATTTCTTTTATTGTACACTGTTTGTTAAAAGTGACTGGACTTAGTTTCATAAAATTTAGGCGAAAAATCAACAATTGTCATCTAAGTGAAAAAATTTTTCTGCACACCCCACTTATTCTGTTGCTTACAGGCTTTTTGGTCCCCCACAGGCCATGACCTTCATTACGAAAGGAACTGAATGAAAATCAGTTCATAAATAGCCACGATGAAGAGGAGTAAACTGTTAGTTTCAATTTTCCATATTTTGGATAATTATCTCTAAAAAATCTCTGATGGATCCACCCCTGAAATTCAACTAACTCTTCCTTAGCCCATGGCCCACCCTTCCAGAAAATTTGATTATTGTAGAATTAATGTTTTCTGATAACCCGTTAACATCTGATTTACACTGATTCACCTCTGCCCACAAAATCGGAAGACGGTATGTATTCCCTAACATATGTCTGACTGTCCACACAATATCTCCAAAAGTTCTCAATGCCATTAAATTTTGTGGCAGATCAACAAAATTTTTTTTAAAAAATGAAATCCCCTCCCCCATCATTGCAGTTATATATAAACTGATGTCCATTCAGTTATTTATCAGTATATGGCGTTGACAGAGATATGCCATCTACGAATGCTTCCTAGTTTGTTGTTGTTGCCTAAAGTTTCTCTTCTGTTTGGCCAAGACTTATCGCAAAGCTCTTTAGAATATTCTAAGCTCTTTAGGAATATTCCGAATTCTCAAGTAATGATAGGTATAGTCATTACGTTTGTTCCCTCTAAGCTGTGTGCGCACACATGTTTTGCAACCAACACACGAAGGAAAATAATGTGTGCACAAAAGATTTCTAATTCTGTAAATAGCTGAGTTTTTATAGAAAAAAATATTGATTCATTGTTGATTTTTAAAAGTGCACTTATACATTTGTAGCAGTTTGGAAGATTTGCACCTAAGATTTTTTCGCCCACTGACTATATATAATTTGAAGGAAAATTCTCCATCTTCATATTCCACAAATTTTTCTGCTTTTCTCTCTGTCAATTTCACTCTAGGAGCAGTAATATCCACAATTTGGCAGATCTTCTTTCCTTTGTTTACAATAACTAGATCTAGTTTGCTTGCCTAAATTGGATGTTTAGTTCAAATTTCAAAGTCTCGTTGAATTTAATTTCCTCTTCTAAAACAGTTTCTGGTCTGTGATTGGTTATACCATTTTCTGTACTTATTATTTATAAAACTTGGTGAAAATCTTGTTTTCTATATGATGATTAGATCTACGAGGTTGGACAAATTTGTGTACCAAATAGCTGAATTTTGATCTGTAATTTTCACTGTATAATGTTCAATCTAAGGAGAGATGTTGGATTAAGTGCATTGATAAGGATGGAGATTGTGTTGAAAAACAAAATATTTGTTGTGTGAAGTTTTGTTTCTTGATCACTTTAACAGCCATTTGAACATCCTGTAAGTTTAGTCAATTAAACTTCCCCTCCCCTTTAAAGTAGTCGGGTGGGGTTGAGTATAAACCATCATAATTTAGGAAGAGTTTAAGAAACTAGCAAAGACATCGAAATTAATTTATCTATCCATATAAAAGCTATGCATGATAGATATATAGGTATGGAATTATGGTTGATCCAACAATTTGAGTAAAATGACATTATCAGAGAGCTTTTTAAGACAAATGATTCTTCTTTTCCAATTGATGCAAATTAGTATGTATAATTTTATGGTTGCAGGTATCTACATTTAGTTCAGTTCCTGTTATAACCTAAAAGTTGAAATGGATCGGTCCATGTGAAGTAGATTAACATGGCTAAATTAAAAATAATTTAAGGGTTGTAATAAAATGAGATAGGCTGTAATGACATAACAAAGAATGTGTCACAGAATCGCTGGATGTTTGATACTGAAATAAGGGAAAGAGTGTATACAAACGAAAGAAATGCTCACTGATGAGTTGAGACCTTTAAAAACAACTTGATACTTGAATTTTTAAAGATATTTTACCAAATAAAATAGCTTTGGGTTTGTAGTGTTGATCAATACGTCGGGTGCCATATATGCTACTTTTATCAATGAAGTTAAAAAAAAAAATATTTTTCATTCATATTGCGTTGGCTTTTGAGTGCACTTTTAACAAATCTGTCACGCTATAAAAATTTTTGTAGGTACGCCTTTCAAAAAGTCACGCATACAGCTTTGCACTCCTTAACTTTGGAATTTGTTTGTTCCGTTATGACTTGATAGCCCGTGTATACACGATCTAGAAAATTCACTTGATGATTAATGATTTAGTGTTGAATTTTGATGCCTTCAAAAGGATCTTCGTAACGCCCTCCCCACTTGGAAGGGATCACTTTAACTTCCTTCTCTCTGAAAGGGATCACTTTAACATCCTACCCACCTGAACCAGTATAGGGCAGGAAGATGTTCAAGCGACCCTTTCTTTTTTGTCATTTTCTTCTTTTTTTTCTTTTCTTTTCTTTTCTTTTTTTTTTTGTTATTTGCCTATCATTGAATTACGGAATTATTGATGTACCTACGTAGTTTGCTGGCCTAGATTAATTAGGTGATCAGTTCAAATTTCAAACTCCCGTACAATTAGAAACCATCAATAAAAAATGCTGGCAGAACTGTCATCATAGCCGGACCTGCTTGAAAACTGATGAAACCAGCGAATGTACGTGTCACGCATTAAAGCCAGCTCGAAGAGAGCTGAAAATTCAAACCATTACTCTTTATGTCGAGACAAAATGTATTTTATTTTGGTTTGTTGTGGAGGAGTTTCATACCTCCCCATAGGTTTTTTTTGGGGGGGGGTCCATTTGCAATGTAAGTTCATTATAAATTAGTCCTTTTAGTTTGTGTCCAGCAGCATTCACACCTTTTTCCGAAATTGAGATTTTTTTTTTTTTTTTCTTAATTTTTGGTGATCATTGCCCATCAAAAGGCTCAAGATATAAATTATTTATTGATCACCCATATTTTTTTCTTATTGGTCACTCCCAAGACATTGGTCATGTGACAATTACAATTGAGTGACTATCCAGACCTGTTATACATTAATTCTCTCAGATTCGTAACTTCAGTTTGGTGGTATGTCACGTTTTGCCCATTGTACCCTCAGTTCTTCTTCAGTTATCTGTTGTGGTTTGTAATCTTCTGGGAATTTCGGACTGAACCCCAACTAACAAAATTCAGTCAAATAATTTTCATTATTCTAGGAGTAGTCAAAAACATTTTTTTTTTTTTTTTTTTTTTCTTCTATTGTCCTACTCCAGTCCAAGTTAGAGTTGACTTTGTTTCCCCCTCCCTAACAAGGACAGTCCTCATCAAATTTTGTCGAGTAGACTTTTGTCACACGAAACCAAAACCTATATGAAATAAACATTTCTCTACTGTGATTTGAAATCCTGACCATATCACTGGAAGGCAGCTCTCCTACCAACTGAGCTAAACTGATAAGTCTTGTATTATTATATAACTACAAATTTATTCATTATATATACAATGTAAAAGTTGCTGTAATCATCTTCCATGGAATAGAAGTAGAATTGGAATTTGACTTTGCAGCATCTGGGCTGGGGGTTCAGTCATGACATTTTATTTGCTCTCTGGTCTTTCTAGGGTTGCCCAAATTCACCCATTGTATTTACTTCACAATTTATTCAGATTAATGTCCTCATTTCTATTCAGGAATGCTCTTGTTCCAAGCTGGTAGGGCAAGTCATACTCAAAGAACTGTGCAAACGGCTTGGCTCCAACCATATTAACAAAAGGTATCCGGTCAAACCAGAGGCTATCCTAGAAAGTTTTCAGTTGTCACACATGTGTTGATTTTTTGGTGGGGTGGGGGTTGCATCATTGAGAATAATGCTAGACATGAAAGCTTTTGTAACGTTAATGCATTTGTTTTCTGCAGATTCTATGTAAATAGATACATGATTCATTATTAGAGGTTTCTGAGCCTATAACAACAATAGTGTCTTCCCAAAAAGTTATAATTTTCAAGCATGTTTTCAGAATAGGACATAATGCAGCTAAAGCAAAGTATTCGGTGTAAATACTATTGCAGTACAGCATTGGATCAATACGTTCAAGTCAGGAAATATTTATTATAAATCTCATGGGAGGCCCCAACCTGGAGAATTATTGACAGCAATGGCCAACGACCCACGAACAACGGTTCGAGCACTCTCTGGAGACTTTGGAATTTAAAAAACGACCACATCACATCAGGCAATAGGAGAGGTTAAACGGTTGGAAAAAAGGGTCCTACATGAAGTGAATCAAATGCCCCTTGACTATTCCTGACACCAAACCTATTAGCTGACTGTCTAAGCTTAGAGAATTGGGATTTGAGGTCTTATAGCGTCCTCCATATTTATCTAATATTTTATAAAGATGGCAAAAGGTTATTGCTTCAAATAAATCGTATTTTGATTAAATATTTACTGGGTTTTTTTTTGTTTTTTTTGTTATGTCATTCTTCATCTCACTATTTGAAGAAAACAAAAAAAAAGACGATATTTAATTTGTAACAACCTGACTTTTTTTACTTTTTAAATTTTTTTCCCCTCCAATTTTCCAAGGTTAAATATGAAATTTCACCTATCCGAATCTCAAATTTCTGCGGGCAATTTATTTCATTCACTCTTTTTTATTTCTTTTTCTTCCTTCGGGTCTTCTCCTGTAGGTCTAAGATTTCAGTGAAATAAAATTCTCTTCTGTTTTTATCGAAATTTGAATTTTATTTTCATAAGAGTTCTACTGTTAATGTTGCTTTTTATCACAACCCTCTGGGTCTATACACTCTTCATTGTCACTTATTATTTTATTACTAATTTTACTCCATCTTATTTGAAACAGTCAACCAAAATAGCAGGGATGCCAAATCAGCCATTCCTCGGCTAGATCTAGCCAATTTTTCCTCCTATTTAACCGAATTAAAAGTTTGTGATTGCAGGTAGCCAAAAATGAGGCCCTTTTTCTTTTTTTTTTCTTTTTTTTTTCTTTTTTTTTCTAATTTTTACATTTAATTTTATTTCATAGTTAACACAACCTATATTTGATATTTTTAGCCATAAAGTTAGCTGGAAATGAGAAAAAAAATTACCTTTTTTTTTTTTTTTATCTTTGAAGGTCAGTCAAAACAAATCAAATTACATTAGAAAAATATTTTTTCTATATTTTTTGTTTTACATAAGATTGATAACTGAATTTCAACCTTTTGCTTTGAGATTTTTCTCGTAGTCATTTTATTTTAGCAAATCCTCTTCAAATCTGATGAGTTTAAGAAAATTGAATGTAGAATTTTTATTGTTTGTTTATTCTGGAGTCTTGGTATATAGTTATTTTATTTGATAATTCGACTCTAAATGAGTATAAAACATTTTTAGCCATAAACTTGGCTAAAAGCTGAAGATTTAGCTGATTTTAGATTTTAGCTATTTTTAGGCAGTTTCAGCTAAAGGAAGCAAATCTGAGTTGGCTGCATTGTAAAACAGTCACCAATACTGTCAAAATAGGTTTCTTCAGTTTTATAGTTGGTCCCACTGGCTATGACTTGTGTATGACTGCATCAACAGAGCCAAAAAGCTGAAATTTTTGGCATTTACACTTTACTTGGTCAACAAAATAAATTTTTAAGTTCGTCCCCCCCCCCCCCCGTAGTGTTTTTTCGGGGCAGATCTATTTGCAATATAATTTTATGCCAAATGATCCCTTAGTTTTTATCCAGCTGTGTTTTTTTTTTTTTTTTTTTTTTTTTTTTAAATTCAGATTCACCCCTAAATTTTCAATTATGGCTGATCCATTCTTCAGCTTTCTTCAGGTATGTAATCATTAAGAGAAGGGACGATGTGATACGATCTCTTTGCAAAATGGCATACGAAAATTGGTCACTTATCTATTGAGTGACCCAAAAGATCTCTGTTTTTGTCCGTATTGGGAGTGTTTAGTTTTAACTAGATTCAAAGAGATGATGTCTGATTGTGTTATGACAACTGTCATACGTACATGGGTTTGTTTTTTGTTTTTTTATTTTAGATTGGTATATTTTTGTTTATTGATTATCATATTGCAGGTGTTAGAAAATGAGCAATATTTTCAGCGTATAATTTTTGTTTTAAGAAAGTTGATATCGCCTTGCAAAAAAAATCATTTCTGCATTTGGAGAAGGTTCTGTGAATGATCCAACATGTCAAAAGTGGTTTGCTTTGCATATGTTTGTGCTGGATACAACTTGCTGAACAATGCTCCACAGTTGGGTAAACCAATCAAGGTTGATAGCAATGAAGTCATTACTTGGAAATAATCAATATTATACGATGTAGGAGAGATGGCCAACGTACTCGAAAAAATCCAAATCAAGTATTGAAAGTCATTTGCACCAGCTTGATAATTTGTTACTTTGATGTGTGGCTTCCACTAACTGTATTTCCTGGAATATAAAGCATAACCGTATAAACCCTGGGTTATACTTCCTACTTGTGAGCAAGTTGAGCTCTCGAGCGAGCGATAAATGTATTACCATTTAGCAAGGTTAGGTATTATCTCTATCTTACTTCCACCACACTGACAAGACTGATTTTTATGTCAAACGACTGGAACGGTGTCTTTTATTTTCCTTGTTAAGCTCTCAAGCGGGCGATAGATGTATTACCGTTTAGGAAGGTTAGGTATTATCTCTGTCTTATTTCCACCACACTGACAAGACTGATTTTCAAGTCTAACGACCAGAACGGTGGCTTTTATTTTCCTTGTTTTAGTATATGATAAATACTTTCTATATTTACTTTTTAGAGTGCATGAAGTTGATCAGTCATCTGGAAATCAATGCAATTTTTAAAATTTTTGACGAATCTATCCACTCTTGGTCATTTAAAGTAGCTGATATGTGGGTGACTAAATCTGAGATATCGGTGGGCGGTACAGAAAAACCACTGATATAAAACGCACCTCAATTTTTGCAGGCATATTCTCCATCTTCATAGCCCTACGCATTATCGTGTGATTGTAATGCTCTTATCTATTCAAATCTATATTAACCCTCCCCTTCCGTGTGGCAGTGCTGGCTCCTTAGATTATTTGCGTAGCGCAGTAACGTTAGTGATCAATTGATAAAACATTAATTCCCGAGACAGAACATGGAGAAAATGCACGCCTTTTATGCTGAGGGATACGGTAAGTGGAAAAAAAAACCTATTGGACTGTGTTTCCATATTACTTCATTATGAAACCATAGTTTTATCAAATACGTCCAACATCTCTAAAACTCACTTCGTCTGTTGCCAGTTAACTGATATCATTTATTCTTCTTTTTAATCAGTTTTCATGATATAAAAAAAAAAAATCTGCTGCTCCCCTTTCAGTAGTATTTTTTTTTTTTTTTATTTGTAATCAAAGAAACATTATTTATTTTTTTTTTTTTTTTTTTTTTTTTGGTTGGGGAGCAGGTTTAATCCATTCTTATGAAATCACATCATCAGTGCTCACCAGCATAGGAATATAGCTTAAATTGCCACAGCATGTTAACAAATTGTTGGTCATAATTGGTGTTGGAAAATGTATTCATTTGAATGAATTTAGTCCTTGTGTCTCTGTCGAATGAATCTCATAGATATGCAAGACTTGCCAATTTAGCTCAGTCAATAGGAGATCTGGCTACCAATCACTTGGTTGTAATAAGGCTGTGTATGTTTTCAAAATAAATTTTGGTTGATATGTAAAACTTATCAATTTAGCTCAGTTGGTAAGAGATTTGACTATTAATCAGTTGGTCAGGATATATTGATGACTTTTTTTTTTTTTTTTTGTCACTATTGAGGGGGGGAAAAAACTTTCTTTTTTTTTTCCCTCTGAAATTCTGGTGTTAAATCTCTATCTTCAAACAGAATTCTGTCTTTGACAAATACAAATCTAGCGGGTGTAAAAATCGCTAAATTAGCAGAGTAGTGTTCGAACGTTTCGGTAGTCAAACTTCCCCAAAAATGTTTTCAGAGTTTCAGTCTTGGCAATTTTTTCTGCTAACACTCTTGTCTAAGAAATCTTTCCAGCTCTTACGGTTTCATTTGCTTTTACTCAAGAAAGCAACCAGTTTTCAAAATCCTTACATCATCATGGGTGTTAAATCTCCATCGCTAGATGGAATTTCATCTTTGACAAATAAAAGTTCCTTGTTTTGGCAGTGCAATAACTGCTGGATTAGTGTGGAAGTGCCAAAATATTTTGACATTTGAGGCGATATTTCACCCATTTTTAACATTTTTTTTCAGTGATTTGGGGGCGTTTTTTGGACCAATTTTTTTTTTTTTTTTTTTAATTTTATTTAGCACTATTTGATAATCACACATTTTTTTTTTTTTTGAGTTAGCAACACAGAATTTTAGAGGTGGAAAAATGAACATTTTTTGCCCGATGGTAACAGAAAAATGGTCATCAATATATCTCGACAAACTGATTAATAGTCATATCTCTTACCAACTGCGCTTAATTGATAAGTTGTTCATATCAACTGAAATTTCTGTTGAAAATTTGCACAGCCTTATCATGACCAAATGATAGGTAGCCAGATCTCTTACTAACTGAGCTAAATTAGCAAGTCTTACATATCTATGAGATTTTACAGTTATACAAGGGCTATAACCATTCTGATGAATACA
This sequence comes from Thysanoteuthis rhombus, assembly GCA_963457665.1. NCBI lineage: Eukaryota > Metazoa > Mollusca > Cephalopoda > Oegopsida > Thysanoteuthidae > Thysanoteuthis > Thysanoteuthis major. The sequence goes on from OY735224.1 coordinate 36,263,864, forward strand.
TTTATGTTTCCAAAACACCAATTACAACCAACAACTATGTTTGAGACAAAAAATAAGCCACACCCGAAATTAGGTAATTGAATGTATACATCCTGTTCTGAGAGGCCCCCCCATCTCGATGCTCAAGAATACACCCGCATGTTCCTATGTAAAATCAACGGTGACTGCCTCTTCGCTTCATGCCATTTTGGCTTTTCGAATAGCGGGGGAAACCGGAAACATTGTGTTGGAAAAAGGAACAGAGATGAGGACAAGTCTGCATACAACTTTACATATTAATAATAATGATTAAAATAATGATAATGATTATAGCTCTCGGGTAACTGTAGCAACCAGTCTTTTAATTGTACTGTGACAGCTGGCTGAGCTGCGTTAATCATAAGATTAAAAAAAAATCGTCAAAAATCAGCATATTTTCGTTTATTGATTCTGACTTGGAAGATACGCACAATGTTCTCCTGCATATACTTTCTGTCTTGAGAAAGGTAGACTTTGAACCTGTAATGAAGGTGTGTACTGTGAGTCTAAGTACTGTAAGTATGAATAAGACAAAAATATTTCAGTAGTCAATAACTTGAACTTTATATCTGCTTACTGATATACATATTCCTCCTACCCACTTTCCTAAATCTAGTGATAAAACAATCGGAGAGTCCTGCATCCACTCCCAAGTTGCCAGACATTACTCACACTGGACAGGTTCAAAGTACACTTTTGCATATTCGGAGAAATTTACACTGCACTCTCAGATAGTTGCTGCACATAGCTTGAGAAGTACTGAGAGAGAGTAATACTTGGTATTGTAGTCATAGAAACTCGGTTCACTAGGTGACCTACAAATGTGGCCTTATACTAAATAACTGTCCACCAAATATCTCCATTATAGCTACTTAATTAGTCTGGCAAGGAAATTGGACGGGACCGGTGGGGGGGAGCTGCCTGCCTTCCTTGAAAAATCGCCCATGGAATCCTGCCGTTTACTTTTCGGCTTAAACGCTAGCCACTGGTTAAATCTGTTCTGAACATGGTATTAAAAAAGTTACACGTCGGCTGTTTCACTCTTCCAGTTCAGAAAATTTCTGAAATTATTTTTTCTTCTGTTGAAATGTGGATACAGATACACTCGACACGAGTACGGGCCAATATTTTACAACCTGCACGTACCCTCAAGCTTTTTATTTACCCAGTGCAAATCTTCTTTTTTTTTTCTTTTTTTTTTTTTTTCCTTCTCCTATATGATTTAGATCCTACCTGTTCCAGCAGCACATGATTTATTTAATTTTATTTTGGAGCCTAAACCTACCTAAGTTTTCAAGTTTGAGATATGCATGATCTGTAGGTCTTCTTTCAAAAATATATACATCTATGAAAAAATTAAATTGAAAAATTATTTCGTTTTGTACTCTGAATGGATGGTTTTGAAATTCCAGATTTTGTAAGTGTGATTCAGTCTGCCTCTACCTTCCAGCTAAATTTAATAAATATGGTTCGGACCACTCGTGGACCAGGCTGGACATGGGTCCGCAGGCTTATCTGTACCCGTGAAGGACTCTAAGGTACATCACCAATTTTCAGTCTCTCCTGGATCCGGAACTCTGCCGGATTATCCGTTTTGTCTGAACCAATAGAGATCTAATTTGATAATTCACTTCCAACCCACTAATTATGCACTTGTCTCTTCTCATCTCACTTCTTTAAAGCTGTAGGGCTGTTAGAAATTTAATTCAAATATGAATTAAATGATCAAATGCAATAAATAGTTATATTAATTTTTCAAATATCATATACAATTGCTCAGTCGATTGCGTACGTCTCACGCTGCTTTTGTACTGGAACACCACTGTCAACTTTTCTCAGCACGTCTACCTTTTTTTTTCTTTTTCTTTTTTTTTTTTTTTTTTTTTTTTGTCTTTCTGTCAGTATGACCTCTGACACCAGCACTTTGTTTGAAGACCATCGTTAGTTGTTAATTAGGCAAACAATTTTCGAAAATCAATGTGGCAGTAGCAATCCCCTCTGAATAAAAGATTAAGAATGGCTCTACACTCAATGCCACCTGCGTCCATTGTTTTCTTCGGACACTGACCACTCTGGGAAGACTTTCCTATAATTAAACTTTCTAGAGAACCCCTTCAAAAAAAACAACTTTCCCTTCTATATATGTATACTTAGAACATGTACGGAACGTTTGAACTTTTGCCTTGTTGATGGAATTGCCCGAATGTTTATAAAGCTTAGTGTATAAGCTGTGGCGAAATCATTCATGCGATGAGTTATAAGTGATAATGTCACATTGTTTCGTGGAACCCCTGGATTTGGATACTGCTACTGCGCTAAGCTGTGTATATTCTCACACGTTTTTTTTAACCGTGCATAAAGGAAATTGATATGCACACAAAAGATTCCAAATTCTGTAGATAGTGAATTGATTATTTTTTTCGATGAATACTCTGTAAACTATGTTGAATGCAAAAGTGCACATACTTGTCACAGGAAAAAATTGTTATGTCATGGGATTTTTGTGCCCACTGACTATATGTACAAAGATTAAGATAGAATATTGCCTTTGTCCACTCTGTGAATTAGTGTGACAGCTGAGAGAAATTCAAATGCGAATTTGTCTGTATCGAATAATAATCTACTGCAAAATCCTACGGTGTGTGAGTTTTTTTGGGTTTTTTTCTGTGACAAAAGTATGTTCGCACTTTTGAATTCGACATAGTTTACGGAGTTGCCAGAAAACCGGTGGTTTACCCGCATTAGGAGAAAGCTAAACATGGGCTGATTGATTTTACAATTAGGAAACTCTTTGATATTTTTTTTCTTTTTCTTTCTTTTCCTCCTCCTTTGCTAAAATGTGAATATTTCTCTCTTTGAAGATCTTTACTTCTGCCTCTTGTGACAAAGCGGAAGAATAACCCTGCTTTGCATTCGGAGCAGCCGCGGACAATCGCATGCTTTTTGAAGTCTTTCCATTGAAGGAATCCTTTTCAAAAAAGATTACATCTTCAACAAAAGCTCTTTCTCTCGTATTTAAGCCTCTTACTACCCTTTGTCCCCCTTCTCTGCATTGTTCTCTCGAAATCATTTACTCCAAGTATTAAAAGGATAATCTACCAGCAAGGCTAACTGCAATTGCTCAGGATAATTTTGATCATCCCAATTGTGTAGATTTGTTTGAAGCTGTCAACCAAACTGTCAACATAGTCAGTCTGACCAACATAAAAACCGGAAAAAAATATTATGTAAATATAACATATACTATCCACAACAATAAAGCTTAGAAATTCAACATTTTCTTCCAGTCTACAAAAATTGGGTTTTTTTTTTTTTCTCAACTCCTTCCTGTATTTGACTTCCAGTAATTATTTCGATTTCCGTCTCCTAATACTTTGAGGAAATCAAAAACCTGTTGAAACTTGTTCTGGCTTTAAAATTTCTGCCATACCACAATGTCCATCTATTTTGTTTACACAATCAAATGATAAAATTCCATCTTGATTTTCTAGGCAGCTTTTAACTGAAAGGTAAATATTTTCTTTCAAAATTTGATAACCCATACAGGTTCTAGTAAATACATTATTGCTGTGGTTCCCTAAACATTTCCGAATAACTGTGCCCTAAGTGTATGAGGACTTTTTAGCGTTACCTCAAGACTACTACATCTACTGAGGACAATAAATCTCCATGAAATCCTTGAAAGAAGAAGTCAAGCCAAGAACCACTTAAGGGTAGCAAGCTTTCGGCATAGCAAACTTAACCTTCAAAAACAAGAAAATCCCAATAGTCCTAAAAAGAAAAGCATACAACCAATGCATCTTCCCGATAGTCACCTATGGAGCTGAAACACAGCACCTAACCAAGAGACTCATCTACAAACGGAGAACCATGCAATGTGCACATGAAAGAATCAAGGCCGCACAATATATCAGGGGAGAGTATGAGTCTGAAACATCATGCAATCCATTAGAAAACTCAAATGGCAATGGGCTGATCATGTTGCAAGAATGTCAGACAACCACTGGACATCACAACTCAAAACATAGACTCCCAGAGATCACATATGAAACTGAGGCTGGCAGAATGCAAGATGGAGAGACAAATTAGAAAAGTTCAGAAAATATTGGCTCGGCGACGCCCATGATGGATTTTTGGCGAATTCTGGAGAAGGTCTATGTCTAACCACGGACAATAAAGACTGATTATGAAGTCAGAAAATAGTGAACTGTAGCATTTACTTTCATGTGTCTCAGCTCTTTATTTGTTTTATCAACCCTTTCACAATGCTTATGAATATTTCATAAAAAACTTTTCCATTAGTACCAGGAACAAGGATTGAAAAATAGTTAATTTAGATGAATTTTAAAAATCTTTATTTACTAACTAGAATATCAAAATTTTCGAATATCAAGTAGCGCCTGTTTGAGCTAACTATAGCATGGGGTGCTGCGGCGCATACTTTGGGAACCACTGCTTTATCGTGTATTTTGACTCACACTCTGATCATGGAAAAATTCCCCATTACATCATTGTAATTTATAAATGGAGTGAAAGTAGCTTATACATTTTTCCCCATACGAGGGAGTGCTGAAATGTTCTTGGCCGTGTCAAGAAGGGAATGACATCAGTCCAACCCATTTCCCACATTCAGAGTGTTATTTTGTCACAGCAACTGGAGAGGATGTTCTTTCGTATTGTAAAGTGCCAATTTGCAGGATCCTTGCACTTAATGTTAAATTTGTATCAGATCATTGACTGAACCATACTGGACCAAGAACTCTAGCTTAAACTAGCTTAAATATCTGCTCTATGGGCAGTATTTCCCGCTAGTTCCAGCAGAGAGCCTTTGGAACATCCCTCTAAAAATTTATCAGGGAGATGGAATTTTCAAAAACTAGCTTGCTAAAAACCTGAGCCAGTGTCCCATTAATAACCAGAGAAAATCAGAGGGTCATCGCTGTCTTAAGTTTTGTAAACTTCAACATTTGGTGAATTAGAGTAAGACCAGCATTACCCATAAAAAATGTCTGGGATATTTGTATATGGATCGACACCAAGAAGCATAAAGCTAATTTATTTGGTAATTTATTTTCAATAATAACAGTATTCTAATTTTAATTTCTTTTTGTTTTTTGTTCTTAAGTCTCAACTAAGCATTAAACATTTCTTTCACTCACTGTCACTTTTGTTTCTTTAATTCTAGTTCCCAAAGTCCAGTGATTATGAGACATATTATTCATTATGTCATAACAGCCCATCTCATTTTTTTATAACCCTTTAATTGATTTTATTAGTTATGTTAATCTATTTCACATGGACCAATCCATTATAACTTTGAGGTTATGGCATAAATCTGACAAAACAGATGACAATACAATTAAACATACTGCCTTAAATGTATGGCTTCTTTATGGATAGATGTTACCATACTTAATTTAATTAAAAAAAAAAAACAAAGTAATAATGCCCTCCAGGTAAAATCCTTGGTCTTAGGTAAAAAGACAGTTACACCTGTTTGATTTCTCGCACTTGCACAATAGCATTGTTTGGTCAGTGCTGTGGACTCTCAAGAAGTACTGCATTTTGTCCAACCGCGAAATGAAATGCGTCGGTCAGTTTAAGTGACCACTTGGCAACTGTGGTCAAAAGGGGTAGGGTTCTCACTTAAGTAGTAATTATCATGATCTTTATTGGCTGACCCTCTTGTGCCAGCAATTAAAATGCTTGACCACTCAATGAAAAGGGCTCTTTTAAGATGCTCAAGGTCTTTCTCCAATTCTGTTCATTTGCATAACTTATCTGGATTTTTAAATCAGTTACCTCTGTCGGAGGGGGTATACATGTTCAATCATGTCTGTCAGTCCATTTGACTGTCCACGCGATATCTCCAAAAGTTCTCAATGAATTTCAATGATATTTTGCGTAAGGGTTGCCGATGGGCTAAGGAAGAATTTTTCTGGTATTAGTCCAGGAACTTTTTACAATTACTTTCCATACGTTGTAGCTGTATGTGAACTTCATTCAGTGTTTGTTTGGGGGTTTGTTTGGGGGTCTTTGTTGTTTTTGTTGGTTTTTGGGGGGGGGGGGGGTTTGGTGATAATGGCATTGGCAGAGGTGTGTGCTCCCCGAGTGCTTCTAAGTTACAAGTGAAGTCTGGAGAATATATTGGCTGAAAATGACACTTTTATATAACTTCCAAATGGACTCCCGCCTCTTTGACCTGTACTTCACATTGGCAACAATTGAGGCTGGCATTTCTAGGAGTAATTTTGCTAATAGCCGCCGCCGCCTCCTCATTCTAGTCTAAAATTTATCAGTCTCTCTCGGTTGCCCACCCGTTTGCTCTTTTGCAGAGCTTTTATAACAAGAGACTTGACAATTTTAAAATTAGGGCCGACATTTAAGCAAACCGTTGAATCTGAGACTAGAAAGCACTTACAGAGTACAAACCTCACAAATGCCACTATCACTAAAAACTGAAAATCTGTTCATATATAGCTACAATGCATGGGAGTTTTTCTTCATGGTTTTGTTTTTTTAAATTTCCTTGATATGCCCCAAAATGTAATAAATTCTCCTTTAGACCAAAACTTTCTTTTCCACAAAATTGTCATTGAAATGCTCACTCAGGTTCGAATCCAATTTGCGTAACACATTCCCATCCAGGATTATATATGCCCATGAAAAACACTTCACCATTTCTTAAACCAGCTTCTATGCTGTAACTTTTCTATCCATGAAACTCTGATCGCAATGCCATGTTGGGAGGGGTGGTATATTGTCGTTGGAGTCTTGGAAGCCGTTGTTTCCTGTGAAAGGG
>OY735224.1:36275683-36368183 GCA_963457665.1 Thysanoteuthis rhombus
AATAGATAGCGAAAGGGAAGGGACCCTTACCTTTAAAATGAAGACTTAAGGTTGGTTACCAGAGTAAAGTAGCTAACCAGCCGAGAAGATGGGTCAGGTGATCTACAGGATGCTGGCAGTTGTAGAGGAACTGATTAACCTCTCCCTCTTCCTGTGTGAGTGAAGATTCTGTTTAGCTTTCAAACGAAGACTATTGATGTATTTTCGGTCATCCAGAAAAGAAAAATGAATGTCCGATTTGAATCCCGACTTCACTCCTTCCCTTGCTCTAGCCGTGGTGCTACCAGAACAGTACAGTGTTGAAAAATCTCCCCATGCCATTATCCTTTGAACTGAACCCTTGCATAAAAGGTACCCTGGCACACTGCTGTATATCTTTGTATGACTAATTGTAACAAACGTGTGTGTGAAGTTCCCCCCCTCCCCGGAGTAACCTTCTCTTAAAATAGGCATAGGCAACCTGTGGCCCTTTTGAATTTTGAATGGCATACTTAATTTCCTGATTACGAACATTACCTTTTATTAACATCTCAGATACCATTAAAAATGTCCAACACCAAGTCTCTCAATAAAATTCATAAGTCTCGTATATATGACCTCATCACCCCACTTTCCGTACCTACCTCCAACCTACCCACGCAATCTAATACTAAACCACTGTCCTTCAACCCTGACATCCTGTGGCCTCTCCAAGACTCACTACTGCTGCTACTATCACATACTGCCACAGACTTCACCACAGACAGAACAGTCCCACACTACATGATGACCTTGAAGGAATCCTCTTCTTTGGTTCCAATTTTTGCTTCCAAAGCATAACATCTGATGGTAAATTTATTCTCAACAGAAACCTTTTAACCACTGAAAGGATATAAAATGGGGTTGCTGCAGGGATCAAACCTGCCACCAATATGGTTACAGCTTCAACGTAAGGATGCTCTAACCATTGAGCTAAACAGCTGCTGGTAATGCAAAGGCCCAAATAACTGCTTTCAACCCAAATCCTCATCTTGTTAATTCTCCGGTCTATTCACTTTCAGCATAACAGTTATGCATTAAAAATGGTTATATGTGATCCAGCAGAATGAATTATAAGTTGCGTTTTATTATATAGATCATTATTTGAAATTGTGCCCCATCATCACACAGTTAATATATCACTCACCTTAGACAACATAAATAGATTAGATAATTATATATATATATATATCATCCACAGACGTTTCGGTGTATTACATCTCTTCAGTGTGGCTATAGACTTTCCATTATCCCATCCAGTACCGCAATGCAGAATTGAAACCTTCACTTCAGATCCGTAGGCCGATATCCTGCCTCTGGACTACGGAACTGGACAGGCAGTAAGGCTAGATTTAAGTGATACATTCAAATTACACAGAAATCCCTCATCCACCAGAATGCTCAATTCCTATAGAAGAGCATTATATATGTGTGGGTGTATATATAATTTTCTTATGTTTTACGTCATTCATACAGAGCCAGCCAGACCAGCTTGAAAACTGGAGAAACCTATGCTGACAGTTTGGGTGATGATTTTCAATTATCTAAAGTGCAAATTAATCCATTAGATTCAGCAGAAAATATTTAAAACAGGAATTTATGACTAAACCTCATTCACTGACCCAATCCTGAATAAATTGTCCGAGCCATTAGAAAACTGGTTTATCTGCTATTATTTTTTGTGTACGAGGTCTTTTTGGGAAGTATCCAGCCATTCTGTATCAGTGATGGGTATCTATCACTTTCCACAATTTGGAAACACAAAAATTCAACATTTTTAGTGCTATTTTTAGCACTATTCTCCAGATAGTTAGCCTTTTGTGGCCATTTTTAATAGCCAAAAAGTTGGGTGGGTCTCTATAGCACGTTTAGGTGTTTTTTGACGCTTTTTAAAGGAACCAATGCATCCTCCGAATAGTCACTCATGGAGTTGAAATCTGGAACCTAACCAAGAGACAGATCCGCAAATTGAGAACTATGCAATGTGTACATGAAAAAATTATGCTGGGCCTCACATGGAGAGACCACAAGACGGCACAGTACATCCGGGAAAAGACAAGAGTCAGGGACATCACAGAATCCATTAAGAAGCTATAATAGCGGTGGGCTGGCCACGTTGTACGAATGGCGGACAACCGATGGATATCGTGACTCACAACATTGATCCCCCAAGATCACATGTGGAACCAAGGCTAGCAGAATATTAGATGAAGAGATGAGCAAGACAAATTCAGAAAGTAATGGCTCCACGACACCCATGATAGAGAAGTGTGGCAAATCCTGGCGAAGGTCTATACCCATCAATGGACATTAGAAGACTGATGATGATGATGAAAGGTCAAGTTGGTGCAAAAAAAATTTTCTGGATTGGTAACATTTCCTAATATCTCAAGAACCAGTTGCTGAACCAGTCAGAAGGGGCCTTACTGCCAATGTGTGAACAAATTCTCATGAGGTTACTCAGTTGACTCTTAAATTGTCTAAATCGTTCGGGTCTTTCTAAGGAACTGGTGCGGAAGTTTGTAAATCTTGTTTACTTTTCTAGAAGTAATCAATAAATAATGATTGATTCCCATCAATCCGATTAAATATCTTGACGTATATGATATATAAAAGTATGTAGCTGCGGAAATCTAGAAAAAGCAGTTTATTTTCTCTTTGATCAAAAGTTCCTTTACAAAACTTGAACTGATCTTTTTTCCCCCCTTGAGACCAAAAAATCAAAACTTTTAAAAAGACTTGGGTTTTCTCTGGATTTAGATTGCTTCATATGATTGTTTGTTCGTGGCAAAAACTGCAAGCTTAGTAAGTCAGATTTTAGTAAAAAGTTTTAATGCTAAGTAAGTAACGTCTTTGTATCTTTCGTCTTTACTCGGTAAGAATATTACTAATAACCAACTTTATATTATATTGTATAATCTTTGCAAGTCCTTGTCCGTCATTGATAACTTGGTAAACATGTTTAGAGACCCTCCCCCCAAAAAACACGTTTATCCTTTGGAGAACAACCAAACAAATTAATCTTAAGGGCAAAAAAATTAATCGAAATTCAAGAAAAGATGAGTCTTTCCTTAAAGCTCTGGTGTTAGAAATAGTCAACCAAAACTGTCGACATGGGTTTTTCTTCAGTTTTCAAGTTAGTCTGGCTCGCTGGCTATGTATCACGTGTACAGGCTGCACTAATGGAGCTAGAGGACTGAAAATTTCAACATTTACTCCTTGCTATGTCTAAAAGAGACAAATGTTTTGTTTGTTTCTTAAATTCACTTCCTGAATAGGTTTTCGGTGATGGGGTTCAATTTACAATGTGTTTGTGCTAGACTGACAGCTTGTATATCCGGCCATATTAATGTGTGTTCCTTGAGAATTCAGGCTTCTTCAGTGATCACTGCCCAACAAGAGGTGAGAGGAGTAATTTATTGATCACTTCTTTTTTTTCACTTTTTTCAGTTGATCACCCCCAACACGACATGCTGCCAAAAGATGTTGGTCATGTGACAGTTTATATTGTGCGACTTACCAGATTTGATTTGTCTTCAATACCAATAACATAATCCTTGGTTATTTAATTCATTCTTTTCTTAGATAAGTTTGGTTGTCACATGATTGTATGTGTGTGTGTGTGCGTGAGAGAGAGAAGGTCGCCGCTAAAGACCAAATTTGTATGATCTTGGGACCAAATTAATCTGCTTCAGTGCCAAAATAATCAAATAACTCGAAATCCATCATCAGACTAAGCTCGCAGAAGAAATGGATTAAAATACATATTCTGCTTCTATTGTTTACATATATCTAGATTGTATTATATTATTCGGTGTGTAAGGGATTATTATCTTCTGTAAATTTTCTCTCCAGTACTAAATCTTCGTCTTCAGGACCGAATAGCCTCGTTCAGTAGCAAAATTGCTCGATTTAGGTCTTGAAAATTTCCAGATGGCAACCCCGGAGATGAAGAGAGAGCGATAGAGCAAATTCACGCAGGGGTACTTAGAAATACCTGGAATCATAGACTCAACTGCGGTTCATTTCAAAATTGTTCCCTAAAATCACGGCAAACATTCGAACAATTGTTTTGATTCTCTCTCGGCAAATGAGGCACGAATTTTGCAGAAATTTCTGTTAACATTCTCAGGCATGAACTCCAAGATAAACCAGTTACTATGAATATCTTATCAATGGAATGACTATGATCTTTATAGATCGCATGGCAAACTTTTTCAAGATTTTTGCTATGTCAGCATGTTGAAGGTCATCCAAGTTATGATTGGTTTTCAAGTGAGATTTTCCCCATATTTCAAACATGAATACCACCATACACTTGTTTCACCTAGAGCTTCTTCCTTATAAGCTAGATCCTTATAAACTTCTTTGAGCATTACGACAGCTTCAGTTGCAGTCTTCCCCAAAGAAAACAAAATATTTTTATCGGCCATTGCGAAAATTGCCAAACATGCTTACAGACACACGGAAAAAAAAAAACACGGAACAAATCGATTAATCCAGAAGCATGCCATGTAGCAGACTGCTTCAGAATGATGCTGACTCGTACCACCTAGCGACGCAATGTGCAACTGAATCTAGTTTGCTCACTACATTTAAATTCCAATTTTTTTGTATTGAATGGACAATGGAACGTGTGTGCCCCCCACACCAAGGCACATGCCTGGGCAAAGCTTATGGAAATTCTGGGAGGTCCAGTTGTCAGGATTTCCCTTGGTCTTACTGATGTGGTCTAGAGGAGAGCAGAGAACAATACATCTAGCTTCGGCTTGGCTGCCGAAAATGCCAGAAGGATGCTAAATTGGCCACCAAACCGCCTTAAGGAGGCTCCATTCCCTATTTTTAAATCAGTCGTCCTTCTCCTAGACTGATTGCCTCCCCAAGACTAGAAAGCCTAATCTCTCCAATAGCTAGGAGGGAGAGATGGATTCATGCCTTACCAAAAGGCACTAGTGCAAAGTGAACTTGAAAAGCCTTGACCTGAGTTTGAACTTGGGTCGTCGATTTATATTGTCTGCCTCATTACCGCTGCTCCAATCATACCTTCCCCATTAGTCTGAGGGTAGCCAAACTTGGTTAATGTCAGAACCATATACCTCGGACTTCAAATGTTTCAGTTGTACAAGAAACAAAATTCACACTCAATTTTACAAAGTCTAATATATATATATATATATATATATATATATAACAAATACATTCATGAAGTTTTCTGAGGTGTCCTTGCCTCTCTACAAGAAACTCCATCTGTCCATCAATAGGTCTCTCCCACTATTGTTTCTCAGCTGTCTTAAGTTAGATTTACTTGAAACTTGGTAGAAAGGTGTCCCTTGATGAGATGCCTCTTACTCATAATAATCTTCCACTCAGGGTCATGTGATCAGGCGATGCTGGCATTTGATATTTATAGCCAAGACCTCCTTGGAACTTTTGGATTTTGTTTAGATTGGTAATTTGTGTTTAGGGTAATCAAGTATGTATAAGTTTGTTAGCATATATATATATATATATATATATATATATATATATATATATATATCAAATGGCTCCCAAATATTGACCGACTGTATCAACTATGCTAAATCCTGCAGAGTTCAATATAGTTGAATATTTTTTCATATCATTGAACTATAAATTTTTGCCTTAATAATATAGGGTCACTGTCTGTGTTCAGTAAATAATCATGAAGCTTTCTTTTTTTTTCTTTTTTTTTTTCCTATTTATCTTCTATGCTGAACTCATTCTCTCAATACAGTTGATAAACACATTTCCACAAGCCGCACGTGACTCAGTCTTCCCTGTAATCTATGAATATCTGACTGTAGAAAAGTGAGATCACAGTCAAGTTAGTTTGGTGAATTTACCCTCAGTATTTATTTCCACCCTGATATTAGAGGCTGTCAACTGGGTGCAGTATTTCTCTATTGTAGAAGGGGAGAATTTAATTATTGGTGAAATGTTAAAGCTAATAGCTGCTAAGGTCTGGTTTAAGTCGGTGCCCTGATTGCAGGTGTTGGTCCTGATATAGTTCACAAGAATGTTCAGGATTGTCCTGCATGCTGTCGTATTATGAGGTTATGGTACTATGAAGTAATTGCATCCTTACTAACCAGCCCATGGTGAAGGCAAAATATTTTACAAGCCAATCGAGCCGGTGTTGGTCCTGATATAGTTCACAAGAATGTTCAGGATTGTCCTGCATGCTGTCGTATTATGAGGTTGTGGTACTATGAAGTAATTGCATCCTTACTAACCAGCCCATGGTGAAGGCAAAATATTTTACAAGCCAATCGAGCTGGTGTTGGTCCTGATATAGTTCACAAGAATGTCCAGGATTGTCCTGTGCACCCTGTCGTATCATAAGGTTGTGTTACTATGAAGTAATTGCATCCTTACTAACCAGCCCATGGTGAAGGCAAAATATTTTACAAGCCAATCAAGCGGGTGTTAGTCCTGATGTTCACAAGAATGTCATGGATTCTTCTGTGCAGCTAAATGGTCAGCTGTGGTCTATGGCAACCGGAACACTCCTCTTTCTTTCACTATCTTTTTAGGTAGGGATGTTCACGCCTCTTATCCTTGATTCATATCTCCACCCTGATTACTCAGCTTTGAGTGTACTCAATTAGCTGCTGAGTACACGGTGAAATTTGTCCTAGTGAAGAGTTTTCTACACTCTTCAAGCATTCCGGGGAATCGAACCCGGAACCTTCTGTGTGAGGCAGGCATGTTAACATTATGTACCAATGCAAGCTGTCATATTATGAGGTAGTTGTATCGTTAGTAACCAGCCCCTGGTTGAGGCAAAATATTTTACAAGCCAAGCTGGCAGATGTTAGTCTTAATATAGTTCACAAGAATGTTCTGAATTGTTCTGTGCAAGCTGTCGTATTATGAGGTCGTCGTACTATGAGGTAGTTGTATTATTACTAACCAGCCCATAGTCGAGGCCAAATATTTTACCAGCCAATCTAGGAGGTGTTAGTGCCAATAGAGTCCGTAATAATGTCATGGATTGTTCTGTGCAAGCAATCTGCCTTCTTATTGCTTGGCTGGTGATAAGATAAACCTTCAGTACAAACTCCAGTCATAGTTTGAATCGACTTTGTTCTCCCTGCAAGTACAGGGAACAATCAGGAATTAAACTCTTCATGTCACATTAAACCAAACTGATATATAGAATTTACTCTCCCCTACTGTGATTTTGAATCCTGATCATGTGTTTGGGAGGCGGCTCGCTTACCAACTGAACTAAGCTAAGCTAAGCTAAGCTAAGCTAGATCCTTATAAGCTTCTTTGAGCATTACAACAGCTTCAGTTGCAGTATTCCCCAAAGAAAACAAAATCTTTTTATCGGCCATTGCGAAAATTGCCAAACATGCTTACAGACACCAGGGGGAAGAAAAAAAAAACACAGAACAAATCGATTAATCCAGAAGCGTACCATGTAGCAGACTGCTTCAGAATAATGCTGACTCGTACCACCTTGCAGCGTAATTTGCAAATGCATCCAGTTTGCTTGCCACATTCAAATTCCAATTTTTTGTATTGAATGGACAATAGAACATGTCTCCCCCCCCCCCCCCACACACACACACACCAGGGTACATGCCTGGGCAAAGTGTATGGAAATTCTGGGAGGTCCAGTTGTCGGGATCTCTCTTGGCCTCACTGTTGTACAAGTCTTACATATCTATGAATTTATTTATTGTATGAGCGATACAAAAGTTGCTATAATCATCTTCAGAATAGAAGTAAGAGTGGAGTTTGAGCCTGCTGCAGCTAGGCTTCAGATTCGTTGTGGATCAGCAATCATAATTGCTACAGTTACAAGTATTCTTAAGTGCTTCATTGCCAGTAGTAAACGCATACACACATTTAGCCATTCTCCTTTAGCGAATATCTTTGTTTCACCACTTACTCTTTTAAGTACTCCCACTCTGCTACCCCCCCCCCCCTGTTCAGTTCTACTTCATTTCACTTTTTATGCAACCTAGATCAGATCAGATCAGATCAGACTAGACCAGCAGCTTGCAAATACACACACATACAGAGAACTTGGTTAGACTAACCAATTTTGTGTCAGTGTATTTGCACTACCCTCTTTCCCTATGTGACAGACGGACATCCAAAATTATCAGCACAGGTTTCTTCAGTTTTCAAGTAATTCTAAGAGTCTATGTATCACACATACAGGCCACACCAATGGAGCTAGAGGGCGGTCACAATTTTATAAGATGGAAGTTGTAAACTATAACTATCAACACAACAGTAGGTTCTGGACAAAATAAAGTCATTTGAAAAAGATTCATAGTAAGGATGGGGTAAGCACATAGGAAGTAAAAATGTACAGTATTGACAGGAAAAATAATTCCCTTGTTTCCCAAGAAATATTGAACAAGATTTTTAAAATTGCTGAAATTAAGAGATACAATTATGCTTGGTTTAACCAATTTGTATTTATAAACCAGATAACTTCAGCCAAGTTCTCCCCCTTGTATTTATAATAGTTGTCTTTTGATGGGAAAACTTGGACTAATCTGTAGTTGTCCCCACTACACCAATCTACTTGGGAGGAAAAAATGGAGATGGACTCTCAGAAATTAATCAATGGAAGGGTTGGAAATTTTTTTTCAAAATTGATCTTGGGGACTATAATTAGCCACCCAAGAGTAGACTGGGGGGGGGGATTGCTAGCCCTATGTCCAATTCTCCTCCCTAACCTGGACTCGAGTTGAACTGCCTTACAGAGCTAAAGAGGCTGTAACAGTCTTGCTATATACTCGTGACGGGGGGGGGGAGGTGGCTTCGATTGAAAGTAAATACAAAACTGTCCTTGCCAGTCTGAAGTCGGTTAGCCAATTCCGTTCGACTGTCTGAGGAGAGAATGAATCAGATGACCAAAGATTTCTTCATTAGAAACAGTAAGCATCAACATAGGTTTCTTCATGTTCCTGTTTCAAAAAACTTTTCTTTTTTTTTTTTTTTTTTTTTTTTCCTTTTTTTCCTTTTTTCCTTCTTTCCTTCTTTTCCTTCTTCCCCTTCTTTTCCTTCTTCCCCTTCTTTTCCTTCTTTCCCTTCTTTTCCTTCTTTCCCTTCTTTCCCTTCTTTCCCTTCTTTTCCTTCTTTCCCTTCTTTTCCTTCTTTCCCTTCTTTCCCTTCTTTCCCTTCTTTTCCTTCTTTTCCTTCTTTTCCTTCTTTTCCTTCTTTTCCTTCTTTCCTTTCTTTTCCTTCTTTTCCTTCTTTCCCTTCTTTTCCTTCTTTTCCTTCTTTCCCTTCTTTTCCTTCTTTCCCTTCTTTCCCTTCTTTCCCTTCTTTCCCTTCTTTCCCTTCTTTCCCTTCTTTTCCTTCTTTCCCTTCTTTTCCTTCTTTTCCTTCTTTCCCTTCTTTTCCTTCTTTTCCTTCTTTCCCTTCTTTCCCTTCTTTTCCTTCTTTTCCTTCTTTTCCTTCTTTCCCTTCTTTTCCTTCTTTCCCTTCTTTTCCTTCTTTCCCTTCTTTTCCTTCTTTTCCTTCTTTCCCTTCTTTCCCTTCTTTCCCTTCTTTCCCTTCTTTCCCTTCTTTTCCTTCTTTTCCTTCTTTCCCTTCTTTCCCTTCTTTCCCTTCTTTTCCTTCTTTTCCTTCTTTCCCTTCTTTCCCTTCTTTCCCTTCTTTTCCTTCTTTCCCTTCTTTTCCTTCTTTCCCTTCTTTTCCTTCTTTCCCTTCTTTCCCTTCTTTTCCTTCTTTCCCTTCTTTCCCTTCTTTTCCTTCTTTCCCTTCTTTTCCTTCTTTTCCTTCTTTTCCTTCTTTTCCTTCTTTTCCTTCTTTCCCTTCTTTTCCTTCTTTCCCTTCTTTTCCTTCTTTCCCTTCTTTTCCTTCTTTCCCTTCTTTTCCTTCTTTCCCTTCTTTTCCTTCTTTCCCTTCTTTTCCTTCTTTCCCTTCTTTTCCTTCTTTCCCTTCTTTTCCTTCTTTCCCTTCTTTTCCTTCTTTCCCTTCTTTTCCTTCTTTCCCTTCTTTTCCTTCTTTCCCTTCTTTTCCTTCTTTTCCTTCTTTCCCTTCTTTTCCTTTTTTTTCCCAGGTTTACATTGTAAGTTTATGGTAGATTGATTCCTTTGTGTCTGGCAGGATTCACTCTTTCTTTTTTTTTTTATCATTCCCACAAAAGGCAAGACGGACCTTGAACCTCAAAGATGATAGACATACTGGTTTCCTAATGGCTCAGCCAATTTATTCAGGATTGGGTCAGCGAATGAGGTTTAGTCATAACTTCCTTGTGTGAAATACTTTCTGTCGAATCTAATGGATTAACTTGCACTTTAGTTAATTAGAAACCGTCATCTAAAACTGTCACCTAGACAGTCAACATAAGTCTCTTCAGTTTTTGATCCGGTCTGGCTGGCTGTGTATGTGGATATATCACATGCACCCATGGAACTGGAAGGGCTGAAAATCTCAATATTAATCCTTATGTCTTGGGGAAAAAGCTCTTAGGTTTCTTGGAAATTGTCCCCCATAATAGGTTTTCAGTGAGAGTTCGATTTACAGTGTAAGCTTATGCTAAATTGATCCCTTGGTTTGTATCTACCTCTTTTTTTTTTTGTTTTGTTTTTAAGTGATCACTGCTCAACAAATAGAAGTAACTTTTCCATTGAGCCCTTCTCTCATTCCAAATTTTTAATTGATCACCCCCTTTACTGGATGCGCCCAGAAGACGTTGGTCACGTAACTGTTTCTGTTGAGTGACTAACCTGATCTGTTGATGTTGAAGACATAATACCAGAGCGGCCATAACTCTAACTCTGTCCGCTGATTCTTTTTCCCATGTCTATAACCATTAGGCCAGTTGCAACTCCAAAACCTGGTCTAAATTCACCGTTTTTTTCTCTAGTTGTTAACTGCAAGGGACCACCAAACCTTGGGAATATTTGGTCCCGTATAAATTGGGCAACTATTTATTCATCTTTTCTTCGGTTTGGGAAGGCTTCGGGTAATTGCTTGACATAGGTACATCTGAACATTGTCAATATTTTGCAAGGTAGATTACTCCTTGAAAGGCTGGATTAGCTGCTGCTAAACTATTCTGGAACAAATGCAAGCAGAATATTCTGATTAATTGAAACTATCTTTTATTAGATTTAACTACAAAGGATTTAATTTAGTTAAGGTTTGGGTTGCAATTATCAAAAATACAAAAACTAAATATTTTTGGCTATCTTTGTATCAGGTATCACGTTTCTAATTTGGCTATTTTTAATGGCTCAAAGTGGCTAGATTTTTTTTTTTTTTATTTTGAAAAATGGCTACTTGGTAGATTTAATTTCCAGGTAATGTTTAGAAAGCTTTAAACACTAAACATGAAGAATTGAAAAAAAATTTTGTCGTTCACTTATTTCCCAATATCTGTTGATGTAATTAGTGTAATTTTCTCCAGTGGTTTTTATATTTTACACAGACTTTGATACTATGGTACTATGTGAATTATTCTTGGTAGTATTATCAGTTGTTTACCATTTAATGGTTTCTGAGGTTTAAAAACAAAACCGTTGTAGAAACACGGTACCCCAGCTGTGTTGATCAAACACCACCTCCCTTTTGGTTTTAAGATATAGCTCATTTCATACTATGTGTAGTTTATTTTATATAAGCTATTATCATAATGTATTGTATATGGATGTTATTTTATATTACACATCCTTTGATTTTTTTTTCCAAACCGCTTACTTATATAGGTTACCTCAAAAACATGTTTGATGATGAGAGATCAGTAAGTATAACAGCTAAAGTGACTCATTTTTCGCATAACTTCTATTGAATATTCATCCATGTGAATATTAAATCTGTTATGTCGGTTTTAATCTCGGAGTGTGTGTGTGTGTGTGTGTAAAAGTTCTCGGTATTTATTTTTATTTTATTTTATTTATTTATCTTTTTTTTTTTTAAACTAAAGACTGAATAGATAGTTACTTGGAACTTCAGCATTTTCAATATATCTACCTGTACACACCTGTTGTGAAACACAGCTGGAATATTCTCTACCTATCTGAAATGACACTGAATGCAGATGGTGGGGGTGGGGGGGATAGTGATATGAAATCTATTTCTTTTAAATTTTGTACATTCATCAGAACACAATAGAAAGAAAATTTTGCCGTTTCCCATTTATTCAGAATAAGAGGCCAAGGACGTCTTATCTGGTAAACATGTCCAAGACAACGCAGAGACAAACCACTAAAAAATCTATCGTTCACTAGATTAGTTTTAAGTTTTGCTCAGATATTTGAATAGTTAAGGTGTAATTTACCACCATATTAACCCCTTCTGGTGGAAAAAGCGATCTGATATGGCTGTAGGTCTTCTGATTTATATCTGAAAACAAAACATGTCGAGGGTTGGTGAACTATTGACTTACAAAATGTTCTTGTATGAACCTGATAGAAAGGTGTTCCATTGTAGACAATCCAAGGTTGCCAAATTAGCCATTTTGAGTCAGATCCAGCTGATTTTTTTTTCCTCTCACGTGTCATTGCTGTCATAAAAATTTACAATATCCAAGACTCTGGCCAATTTTTAAAAAATAGTTTGTAAATTGAATAAAAGTAGACGTTTCATTTTCATTAATAATACATTCTGAATTTTTAGGTATTCTATTTGATAAGAGGGTTTTGAATGAGTATATAAACATTTTTAGCTATTAAGTTAACTGGAAATGAAAACTTTAGCCAATTTTAGCAATGTTTAAAGACAGTTTTAACTATATATAACAAACCATACTTGACAACACTGAGACAACCGCTAAAATCTCTCATTCATTAAATTATTTCAAGTTTAGTTTGAACTTCCATTTTGCTAAGATATTTGGATAGTTAGGATGTCATTGACCACAAGACTGGCCCTTTCTGGTAGAAAAAGGGATTCAATATGGCTGTACTTTGATAAAATTCTGTACTAATCTGGCAAAAGATTCAAAAAAGTTGAGTTACAAGGTCTTGTAGCAAGATTAAAAAGCTTAAGGATAAGCAAGACGTTCATTTTGATTTTTCATCTTATAGCGAAAATGTTATTGCAGTTATGTAAAAGATTTTGTACAGTTGTTGATTAGTAATGAATATTTTAAATGGTATGTCTTACACTTCCCTTCCTTGATGGAATTACCCATAAAAAAACAGATTGTGATTTTTTTTCTTTTTTCTTTTTTAAAAAGAATCTTTTTTCTTTTTTTTTCACTTATTTTTTTTTCACTTATTTCTTCTTTCTCTCCTTCTTCTTTCTCTCCTTCTTCTTTCTCTCCTTCTTCTTTCTCTCCTTCTTCTTTCTCTCCTTCATTTTTTTTTTATTGTTGAGATGTTTTGATTTAAATCATTATTCAAATCAAACAGCCCTTTTTTTATAACTAGATCCTCAATTTCCTGAGGGAACTAATATCGTGATTATGCTATAGCATAACCCACCCTACCTCCCCAGGATTATGATGAAACTGCAAAAATATCTTACAACCTCCACTAGCAAAGTAACCGAATTCATCGAATCTGTACAAACAGTGAAAAAGATCTGGTTTAGTTACATTGCAAATAAAGAAAAAACTCTAAAACATTTTTTTAAAATTAACTTTTCCAAAATCATATGTAAGTGCAATACCTGATGACGAGGCACACTAATTTGCATTGGAATGGCAAAATCTGGAGGAGGAGAAGCAACGCCAAGAACCAGCAGGATAAATGATGTTAAAAATACATAGAATAACAATATTACTCACACAATCCCACTAATTATAACAGAACAAACATAGAAAAATATCTTTAATGAGCTTAAAATAAGTTCCGGGGTGATTCAGCTGATGTGCTCTTTGACCTTCCTAGAGAGTCAAAATCTGGGTTTTCTCTAATTTTTAGATCTTTGTCAAGGATTCCTGCAGATAATTGATGGTATTAACAGTGACTGCAAAAAAAATATCTGATACATTTCATAGAGTCCATTTTAACATCCTTACACAACTTCAAAATTGACAGAATTTGAACCGAAGATGGAAAAAAAAACTCAATGAAATATTGACACAAGATTGGACTTCGGAAAGTTATGTACAAAAATCAGAAATGTTTGCTCCAAATTCTGTTAATTTTGAAGGTGTATATATGGATGTTAAAACTTAATGAAATGTATCGGATACTTTTTGAATTTACTGTATTTTCACATCTACAAAAATACAAAATACAACACCAGGTATATTTGTTTGGGTTTTGGGGGGGGAGGGTGCTGTTCTGGGTGGGGACAAATGTTCAGTTCCTGGTTAGAAATAACTTTGGACTTCTTCCACCAGAAATCAATAGTAATCTAGCAGATCGTTGTAAAACCCTAATTACCTATTTTCGAGAATTCAAAATTTTTCACAGAACATGCACAAAATATTGATTCCATACACTCTCTCATCTATTCCCTTCTTCCCCCCTCGTCTCCCCAGCTCCCAGACCCCCCTCTCCTCTGCCTCTGTCATTGACTTCTAAATGCCGTTCGATTTTTGAGCTTTCTAGTTTTGGGGGCCCAACTGCCATAGCTAAAACTAGTTCATAGGTGCAACATAGCCTTGAGAAAGGCTAAATGTTGTTATCTGGATAATGATAAAAATTCATATTTTAAAAAAATTGAAATGTTAAATCGAGGGGAAAAAATTCTGATCAAAGTTACTTCCCTTGCACATTTAGGTAAATTTTTTAGGTGTGCTAGCCTCCGTAGCAGTGATTACTGTAACTCACTATTTCACTGACAAATTGACGTGGCATAAACGTCTCACACCATCTCGGCTATGAATCCAATGTCGCTTAAATGGCATTTTATTACTGCGTCATCAGAACATTGAATTCTATTTTACTTTCAAGACACTCACATATCAATTGCATGAATGAAATATCTTACTACAATATTAGTATTAAATGAAGGTGCTTTTAGGGGAAAGGGGCTTATGAAGATCGGAGCTTTGAAAGGAATGGGCCTCTAAAAGCACGTCTATGGTCTAACTTTCAGGCTTGTTTTTTGTTTTTTTGGAGGTTAGTTTTTGGGTTTGTTTGTTGGGGGGATCTTTTTTCATTCAATTCACAAAAGCTCAATATTTATAAATTAGATTCACTGAAGAGTTTCACTATGTTTTGGAGTGGTATGAAGCAGTACATGAATTTGAGAGTTAAGATACAACTATTAAAAAATTTTTAAAAAAGACTTGGGGGTTTGTTACTGGTTTGCCAACTAAATACCAAAGGGAGACAACAAATAATGCTGCAGTAAATAATGTATTAAGGAACAAATGAAAGCAGATGTAAACTGGATTTTCTTATGATGTATATTATTTGATTTTTAGGATTAGTTTTAGGGTTAATAATTGAACTTTTATTACTAGTTACTAGTATATTCTTTTCAGTTTTATAACTGTGAAAAAAAATTTTTAATCATTTTTTTTTTGTTGTTGTTACTTGCAACACCCACCTCTGACTGACATACCAAAATGTGATTTGTCAATTTTTATGTTTTCCATCTGAATGTAGTTGTTGTGAGTTCTCAAAATGTCATAAATTGCTACTTATGATCTTGTCCCCAACCCCTCCATTATACAAGTAAAAACAAGCTTGGTTTTTTTTTTTTTACTTTTGTACTTACTGTGTGTATGAACAAAAAGGAAAAACTAAAATTATTGACTTCAAGTAAAAGGCCATTAGCTTCTGTTTGGGGTACAATTCCATCCAAGAAAAATGTTAATTCACAAATAGCTTAATGAATACAGATAAAAATGATTCACATCGGGAAGATTTGGGGTTATATTAGCACTTCAACCAGAATTAGAAAACACTTGGTCAACTGGTGAAATAATTCACCGAAAATGTAATTAATTTTTAATAGGTGACATTTGAATAAAATAAATGTTGAAGATCAAAGTCACATTTAATTTATCAATTAGTAATAAATCTAGGAGAATATAGATATTTCAAAATTTCTTTTTTTTTGTTTGTTTTTTTTTCCCCCAAATCGATTTTATGTGTAACTTTGAAAATCAAATTGGCAACACTAATCTCTCTAGATTCTTCACATAAGAAAGAAAAGAATTGGCGCGTCTATGGTCCGACTTTCGGGCTCGTTGTCACGTGATCGCTGACGTCATTGCCGCCATTTTCGAAATTCGGCGTCCTTTCTTTTTTTCTCTTTATTTTTAAAAAAATCAAAAAAATCGTCTTTTCATATTTTTTTTTAATTTTTCAACAAAATCTTATATTTTTTCATCTCGAATTCTTCCTCTGCAAAGGAAGAAAAAATGGTGAATTATTACCAGATGTCTGTCTTTCAAGTTTAAATAATTGTATCCAGAATTAATTTGAAACTTCTTTTTCCTCGTCATCCGATGATCTCTTTCCAATCTTCTTTCTTCTTGTGAAATTGTGAGAAAAAAATCTTTTGTGAATGACGGTTGGATTTCTTCTTATTTCTATTTCATTTTTTAAGGTATATCGTTAATATTCCGTTCGCATCGATCTTATTTACATTAACATTGTGTTTATTTTATTTTTAAAACGAAAAATCTTTAGTTTTTATGAATGAATTGCTTAATAAAACAAGAAAGAAATGTGACATTTTTATCACGTTCAGATTTTTTGAACGTGATTTAAATGAAAAAAAAAAATGGGGGAAAAAATGAATTCTGAGTTTTCCGGACGATTGAACTCTTTCTTGTTAGTATTGTTAACCCGACATTTTGGCCTATCTTTTCTACGGCTTTCTTCTCGGGTGGACAGTTGTCAAGCTTTTGAGCAGACTGTCCTCCATCCATCAATTTGTCCCCCTTTTTGGGTGGTCTAACTAAAGAAAAAATACTTGTACTACTACTTTTCTATTACTACATTTGTGGACTCCCCAGGGCTCCGCAGACCCCCAGGTTGGAAACTGCCTGTCTATCGTATCCTCTCTCTCCCTCGCTCTCTCTTTCTTTTTCTGTCTTTTTTAATGACGACATGTGACCATCAGGTATATGGAAATCCAGGCTACAGGAAAAATTCTGAATCCTACGTTATAATTGGAGAGAAATTCATCTCTTCAATACACCGGGAGAAGCCCGTAGAATGGATTGGTCGAAACATCAAGTCAACTACACAAACAACGAGGAGTTCAAACGTCTGAAAAACTCTTTGAATATTAATGAATCTTCAAAAAAAATTGATAAAGAAGAGGGAGTCTTTTTCGTTATTCCCCTCCACCGAAGGCTAACGTTTATAATTTTCAAGTACGGAAGCCTAAAAAGAAAATAAAAATGATTAGGTTGCATTTCTTCCTCGCCGGCTAATAGGAACTGAATCGGTAGTGTTCGTTTGGGATCAAATTTATTTTAACATCAACTTGATCTTGGAAAATCAAAGATTTCTTCTTTTTATATTTTAGCAATAATTTCGTTGCCAAATGATTTTATTTTCCTTTTTTTTTCTTTCTTGTTGTCAACAATCGATTTTTTTTTTTTTACAACGTAGAAAATGATTGAGTAAACAAGGTAGAAAAATGTTGGATTCCATATTGGCTTGACTGGGTTGTTTCCCTTACACTGTATTGAGGTATGTCCGGAAAGTATCCAGACATTTCTTGATATCCCGAGAACCGGTTGCGCAGCCTGAAGCACATAATCGGGGGAGGGGAATATATTCAGGATATATCTTTGTAGTAATCCTGTCACATGATAGGCATTCCACCCGCCATTTGTAGTGTAAGTGTGACTCACCGTATGATTTGGATGTCAGATGGTGCACTTGACCGCTGATGAAGGTTCATGAACTGACCCCAGGGTGACACAATGGAGTGACTTTTCATACGGGGACATGGAGTTGGGGTTACATGGAAAAAATTGTACTGCACATTGACTGTAAAGTTCCAACCTTCAAACTCCTCGCGCCCTGCTAGAAGGCTTAAGGGGCAGGGAGCAAATGCCTCTGTATGGAACTTTCTGATCTGTTCTGGACTTATGGGACGGATCATCTCCTTTGTATACATGTGTTACGCTGAATCCACGAAATCGTCTAATTAACAAAATTTACCTATAATTTTTATCTTCCTTTAGATGAAGTAGGTTCACTTTGAAAGCATAAAGTTTTCATCGAAAAGAAATAATTGTTTTCATCCTTGTTTTGATTAAATAAACTATTGAGCAAAATAAAACTGTATGTATTTATTTTTAATAAAGATAAAAATCTACCCAATTGATTCACGTAATAGATGGTGGGTTATCAAGTCAAGGGGAGTTAACTCCTCTCTTCACTGAGTCTTCTGAAGTGTGTTATAAATTCTTTTGGAGGGCTTTTCTTCAGTTGCAAGAACTGCTCCTTTTTTTTTCTCTCTCTCTAAACATTTCTCCCTCTATTTTTAACTTATAATTTACCTGTCACATAAAAGAATAGATTTACCTACCGTTTTAAGGTATTTATTGGTTCTACTTGAATTAAAAAAAACAAAAAAAAAACCCTGGTTTATTTCTACTCCTATCTCTATTCCAAGTGTGGATAATTACTGAAACTTTTGTATTGTGTATCTAATAAATGATTTTAGAAAGTAGTTTTCTTACCAACTGAGCTACACTGACAAGTTTCGTATACCTACATGTTATTGATTTCTAATCACAGTAGGGAATGTTAATTTTATATTGTTGGGTTTAACGTGATAGACTGACGGTGAAGAGTTTTCTCTTTTAAGCTTGATGAGGATTGTTCTTGTTTCTAGGTGACTTCAGTTATTTCAAATCTGGGATCCAACAGATAAACCAGCCAATATCTTTAGTGTTCCCTCAGAATTAAATATTGCAAATCTTGTGGCAGAGAAATATTGTCTATCACTCTATCAATAAACATTATAATTGTGCACAGAACTGTACCACATATTAGAATTAGAATAAATGTAATTTATTCAGAATAGATATGATTTTGAAGGTCAGAAGCTGCTTGTTATCCTAATTCATTAGGAAGACTTCAAAAATTGAATGCTAATAAAAGAGGTTTACCAAAATATTTCCTTTATTGAAAGGGTCCTTGTTTTCAAAGTTTCAAAACTACTCCTACAAGGGGAAAATCCTTGCTGTTATAGATCTGTCTTACTCTGTATGCTGTGGAGGGTGCTTGACATTTTTTCTATTAACTTATATAGAAATAAAAAATGAATAAACTAGCTATAAAGGGAGGTAACTTTTTTTGATATTCACAGACACTATTTTAGATAACTGATTTTGCAATGATTGCAGAGTTGTATGAATATTTTCTCAATTTGTTTAATGAATAAATTTAGTCAAATTTTTGCAAAATGTCAGATATGAAAAAAAAGTAAAATCATCATCATTGTTTCTTCGTATTTTAATTCTCGATGACTCCTGCTTTTCACTTTATATTGAGAAAACGTGACTAAATTTGTTCATTAAACAAAGAAAATAGAAGTTTTTGTAAGATCCACGCCATTGATCTCTTTGAATTTTGCAAGGGAGGTAACTTTTTTGGAAATTTTTACAGACCCATTTTCTGCATTCGTAATGCAACAATTTTTTTTCTCATCAAAGCTTTGGAAGCAGATTCTGGAGTTTGGTAAAGGTTATCAATTAAATAATTGTAAATTTTTTAGTTTTACTACCGGTTTAGGTATGTAATGCAGGAGGAAAAAATGGTTCGAAGACACTTATCACTTTATAATTTTTTTGAAAATGATATTTAATCCGATACTGGAAAACTGCTAACAATTACATTTTTTCATATTCTTTTCCAACTTTTCTCATGACAGTTCCTAAAATTTGTGATTATGGATTTATATTCAAAAATTTAGTATTTGATAAGAGGTAACTATCTCATCCTTGCTACTTTGAACAGATAGTCTGCATAGAACCTAATGATTCATAGTAATTCAATGATAAATACCTGTTCAGGTGTCATATCTATACCACCTCCAGTTTAGGTACATGTACTAGATTTGTATATGACAGTGGATGTTAAGTTTGAATTTGCTCCTTAACACTGAATAAATTATCATGCAATGAAAAGAGAAAAAAAAAGTTAGGGTTCTAGGAAAATAGTTTCAAAATCATAGATGAATATGTCCATGTGTCTTTTGAGTCTGCTCAGATGATGTGATGGTTAGCCCGTCAGCCCCTCACATAGAAGGATCTAGGTCCAATTCCCAGTATGAGTGAAGATTGGGGAAAACTCTTCATTTGGACACAGCTTCTGGTGTACTCGGTTAGCTGCTGAGCACACAGGGAAATGTGTGGTCAAGGTGAATAAAATTGGAAATTGTCACACCCAAACCCTATTCAAAAAGGATAGTAATGAACAATAGAGGAGCCTTTGGGTCACTTCTGACTACCAATGTAGTGCAAGTCTTCAACTTGGGTTGATGGTGCATTGACTTGCATCTCTTTGGATTTTCACTGGAAAAATGAAAAAAAAAATCAAACCATTGCTAAAAGTGTGATTTCTTATCTTTTAACATTTAAAGCACCATGGGAAGAAATTATACTTGGTCAGAGCATACGATAGAACTAAAACTTTTTTCCTTGGATTTTATGCAAAAAGTAGGTTTTGTGTATCTTTCGCAGTACGTATACCTGTGGGTTATCTCCATTGTTTGCAATTACTATTCCGATTCTCTTCCTTTCAGATTATGAACCCACAGTTTGGTGAACCACAACCTCCACCTTATTCAACCGTTCCGAGACCTGGTCAGAAAACCGTAGAAACTGGTCCTTACCCAGCAAGTGGTGTCCCACCTACAGCACCCCCTTTTGGCGCATACCCCCCACCATCAGGAGCACCGGGCAATTATCAAGGCATGAGCCAGTATCCACCTACACAAGGTTACTACCCGGGTGGTTACCCTCAGGGTCCACCACCGGGTGCATACCCTCCCCAACCAGGATATGGACCGGCACAACCTCCCCCTCCACCTGGGTACTACCAACCACAGAATCCACCCTATGGACAACAGCCCACGTAAGTATTGAAGTCTTTTGCTTTGTGAAGGCTTCAGTCTTCCTCTTATTGCTCTGTTAGTAACTCTTTCAATATGAAAAACATTTCAAAGGTGCATGTTTGGAACACAGCGGACTTTATGGTGTATAGAGCAACATGCCATAATTGCCATATGATTTTCTTTCTGTCATAGGGAACTACAGCTCTATGTATTTCAATCACTTTTCTTCCATGTTGTTGTCAATTCAGATATTTTATAATTCAATTTAGATCATTTTAAATGTATTTATTTATTTATTTCTATCCTCTTTCTTGAACCGCTGATCAAAAGAAAGAAAAAAAAAAACCCCCAACTTCACGCTCAATACTGCACTGAGTAATATATCTGGTAAATATCGACTTCATACGTTGTCAAGTAATCACTGTACGGACAGACAATTTTTTTCAATTGTAGCTAGGTGCCATGTTTTAGTTTTTCCAATTTGTACGATTTCAACATCAAACTGTTTTAACATGTTTCTTAAATTTTGTGGGATAAAAAAAACTCCCTTTCTATTAACCCTGGGGTGAGAAGTGGACAAGAGGCCTCGCTTGGAGTGACCTTAAGTAAATGAAATCTTTTTTTTTTTTTCTTTTTTTCCTTTTTTTCTTTTTTTCCTCTTTTTTTCTTTTTTTCTCTTTTTTTTCTTTTCTCCTTTTTTTTTTCTTCCCTCCTTTTTTTTTTTCTTCCCTCCTTTTTTTTTTCTTCCCTCCTTTTTTTTTTTTTCTTCCCTCCTTTTTTTTTTCTTTTTTTCCCTCCTTTTTTTTTTTTCTTTTTTTCTTTTTTTCCCTCCTTTTTTTTTTCTTTTTTTCCTCTTTCTTTCCTCTCTTTCTTTTTTTTTTCTCATATAAAAAAAAATGTTATGTTGCTAGAATTCCAAAGTGGCCCAAAATCTAAACCAAACATTCCAGTCAAGGGATAATAGCGACCCCAGGGGAGCAAAAGTCAATCTGAAGAGGGGCTGAACAATGGATTGCCTCATTCAAATGGATTTTCTTTTGAAACAAAAACAAGCAGTCCAAAATTTGATCTAAGGGGAAGCTACTCCAACTAGGTGAATTACAACATATTTCTTTCAAATGTGTCCAAACATATCTATTTGACACTTTTCAGTTGGTCACAGTTATGTTGAACTATAGAAATAGGAAGAATGAGGTGTAATGTCATTAAGTGTGCTATGCCGATAATATTTTTTCTTACTAGCTGCTGCTGATGTCATAATTGAATATCCGAGGTCTGCATTTCTGTATTTAAAAAAAAACAAAAAACAAATGGCCATTTACGATCTTTATTGAAAATAATACTTGCCGAATGTTTACATTCTGCAATATTTTGCAAGTATGAGAATCAATTGAATAGGGGTGATCGATGGACATGTTTACTTCTCTTGCTTTTTGATCACTAAGAAAAAGTCTGAATTTTTAAGAATTAAGCAGAAGTGCTGCCAGACACAAACTAGAGGACCAATATAACATAAACTTACATTTCAAATATATTGGGAAGGGTGATCCCAAAAACTTTTTTTTTTTTTTTTGTAGATATAAGGAGAAAATGTTAATTTTCAGCCCTCTTGCTTCATTGGTACAGCCTGTATGAATGATGCAAAGCCAACCTTCTTAAACACTGAAGAAACCTATATTGACAGGTTTGAGTAACCAAAATGGGGAAGTAGGGGGGGAAAAAAAGGTTGAGAAACCCTGATTTAGACTGCAACTGCATCTTATCTTTTACTCGGCTGATGGTCATAGATGTAAAATTCATGGCAATCAACTTGTATGAAGAATTTTTTTGTTTTTTTTCTTCTGTTTCCCTGTCCATAAAACCGGACTGTTTCACTAATAGGAAACAATTTTGCTAATGAAAAATATCTCTTATCCACCATTCGAAATAATGGAATTTCTACTTGAACAAATTCAGTAGTTTCTTTCCTTTTAGAAAAAATCATCTCATAGAAATTCAAATATATCCATGAATTTTTATTTTGTTTAATACAATATATACAACAAATATTTCCTTGTTTGCTAGCTGGTCAAACAGCCACACTCTCAGAGCTTCAAATTTGTCTATAAGGCTCATTTGATCCTAGGATCAACATAGGATAAGGAGCATTACCATTCGAGGTCTCAACTGATGAATTTAGGGTTAAAAGTAATATCTTAATGAGACAAATGAAAGGTAGACAACTTGAAATTTTACCAGAAAGTAGAGATTGAGTTAGCTCCTTTCTGCATGGATGTGTGTGTGTGTGTGTGTGTGGGCCCCATTGGAGTGGAGGAAGAGCATATTTCCCTCTTTATTTGATTTTATGGAATCTCTATAATTTATCATTCACTTTCTTGTGTTATATTTGAAGATTTTTTTTTCCCCGGGCAATGCTGTGTACCCCAGCTAGTGGTTATATAAAGGTAAATATGCAAACTATTACCAAAACTTGAGCCAACTTAGTTCAAATCTTGTTCATTGCATAAGACATAAGATACTATGTCATATAGCGATGACTATACCACTTTTGCCACAAAAGCTGCTAACAACCCAGCAAGGTTCTTTTCTCCTTTGTCATCTCCTCAACATCAATTTTTCTTGACTCCTCACATTTAGTAACACCAATTGACACTTGTAAGGAAAAACTTGTAGCAATTTATCCCAAAGTAGCTTTGAATGAATTTCAAACTTTTAAAAACACATTTCCATAGGAGTTTATTTTACATAGGAACACCTTTTACTCGAAGGCTCTGAAGATAATTGCATTAATCTACTTTTATAATGAACTGTGATTTTCTTAGTTCTTTGTCTGTAACCATGGACCTTTCCACTTCAAGTTGATGATTTTGCTGATGAAAATATCTCCTACCCACCATTTCAAACAATGGACTACTTGATTTTTTTTTTTTTTTTTTTTTTAACTCCATAGTTTGTTTCTGTTGGTCCTTGCTGTATTCATTTGTTTTAGCTCACCCGGACCCTTCTCGACCTGTCTCGAGATGATCGTCCGAAACCTAGACGGGGAAACTGAAGGAATCCGAATAAACGGCAAATACCTAAGCAACCTCAGACGTCATCCTTTAGCTGAGAATCTTCATGACCACCAATTAATGCTAGATGACCTGAATGAAGGAAGCAAGAAAGTTTAGTCTTCTCATGAACTTCAGAAAAACAAATGTCATGTACAACGAACCTGTTGAAGATTGAAAAGGCAAAACTGGAGACAGTAAAGCACTACCTCTACCTAGGACAACGAATCTCCATGAAATCGTCAAAGAAGAAATCAAGCGAAGAATCACTCTAGGATGGCAAGCTTTAGGTAGAGCAAGCTCAACTTTCAAGAATGAAAAAATCCTATCAGTCCCTTAAAAGGTTTTACAACTGATTCCCCTATGGAGCTGAAACAAGGTACCTAACCAAAAGATTGAACTACAAACTGACAACTATACAATTTGCATAGGAGGGAATCGTGCTTAACACCACATGGAGAGATCATCAGACTGTGCAATGTATTAGAGGAAAATCAGGAGTCCAAGATATGGAATCCATTAGAAAACTCAAAATGGCAAGGGGCTGGTTATGTTGTGGAAATGGCAGACAATCGCAGAACATCCAGACTCACCAGTTGGAGCCCCATAGATCACATGCGAAATCATGGCCGACAGGATATGAGATGTGTGACATACTAAACAAGTTCAGGAAGTATTGGTTCTATGATGCCCATCATTGGGAGGTCTAGCTAATCTTGGGCTGATGATGATGACTGTGTTAACAATTTGAGATAAGGAAAGCGCGCGCGCACACACACACACACACACACACACACACACGCACATATACACACGCACATATACACACGCACACATACACACGCACATATACATACACACATACACACATACACATGCACATATACATACACACATACACATGCACATATACATACACACATACACACACACATATACACACATACACACACACATATACACACACACATACATACATACACACACACATACATACATACACACACACATACATACACACACACATACATACATACACACACACATACATACATACACACACACATACATACATACACACACACATACATACACACACACATACATACATACACACACACATACATACATACACACACACATACATACATACATACACACACACACATACATACACACATACACACACTCACTCACTCACTCACTCACTCACACACACATTCTACATCTGGAGCTGTGGGTAGCCTTTGGAAATTTTGACACAACACAATACCCTACCTGGAGTCTCATCATTGTTTTACGTATCAAAATTCATTCAACTCTTGAATTCATATTAAAAAATTTGAGTTATAATGTCAGGGGAAGTAACTTCTGTTTTGGGGGGTTTTTTGTTGGTTTTTTTTTTGTTTTTTTTTTTTCACACACAAGCTCCATTGTTAGTTCATTTTTTAAATTTTTTTTTCTCATTTTTTTTTCTCATTTTTTTTTTTTTTTTTCTTCAAATTCTATTCATAGAAGAGTTCCACTGTCATTTAGGAGCGGTATCGAGCAGTCCATGAATTCAGGAGTAAAATTTTATCCTTTTTCTCGTTGCCTTCCAGATATGTTATCCAGGAATGTCACCAGGACAGATGTAGCAGCCCTGACTCAGATGCATGCTGTCTCTACGCCTTCTGCGGGGGTTGCTTGGCTTGTTGCTTCTTGGATGCCCTGATGGACTAAAAACGAAATAAAATGCTAATAAATAAAATTGTTGAATCAAAAGTAATATTTACTCATCTGAAAAAACAAAAAAAAAAAAATGGCATTAGAACATTTGCGTACTGGACAACTGTCTCCTGGTCATTTAGTATTGCAGGATATTTGCATCTACGGGTGGGGAGGGGTCAAGTTTTTCTATTCATATCTGTCCCAGGCACTTGTGTCCAAATATATGTGTATTTTTAGGTGCTTAAGTAATTTATTGGACTTGAATTTGACTTGTTTCAAAAGGTCTCTTTTTCTTTTTTTCTTCTGTTACACAGGGTGATACCAGTTAAACTATTTATTACTGGTCAATTTTTTTTTTTTTTCCAAACATAAACAATTTAATTTATTCAAAGTAAAAGAAAAAAAAAAATATATATATATATATATATATATATATATATATATAACTTGTGTTTCAACTTATGTTTTTTTTTTCTTTTTATTACATTTTAACACACTCACTCACTTGTTGTTAAAAATGGTGCACTAAAGTTTGGCACCATTTTCAATATCAAGTGAACAAGTGTGTGGATCTTTACAATCTGGACCACTTTCCATTGTATCTTTTTTCTTTTCTTTTTTTTTTTTTTTCAATCAAAACAATCAATATCACCTGCTGTGACTGGAAAAAGGGACCTTTTGAAACCTGTCAAATTTAGCTCCAATGAATTACTTGAGCTCCATATTTTATTTAAGATGTAATATTTATTTTTTCTTCTTTTTCTCTTCATCTCTGTCCTGAACATTTCTATACCAAAAAGAATTATACAAGTATTGATAAGGAAATGTTCCGGATATAAAGATTAGAAACTACTTTTAATATGAAATGTACATATATCGGGACATGGATATCTGGGATGCAATTGACTGGGGCTGTTTTCCAGGACGCAATTGTCTTGTCACCTAAAGAAAACACATGGCGAGATGTATGTTTGAAAGTCAAAAACACACCCCGTCTATTTTCTAAGCTCTTATCTACAAACCATCAATTCCATAGGAAATGAATGTGTCTTAACCTTTAGCATTCTGCAATTCTTTTTCAAGGACGCTAAGATTTTGTGCACTTATTAGCTTTGACAGCCTGTAACTTGTGTGTCTATTTATACAATTTGGTACAAAAGTCCTGAAGGGGTTTACAACAATCCTATTTTTTATTATTTCAATATTATTTGTTTTTTTTCTCTTCTCAGATATATAAAGATCACCTTGGGAATTCATCATGAGAAAGTATATAACTGAGCATCGAACCAAATTTATAGAATTTTACTTTGAATACCATCAATCAATAACGTTAACTCCTATTTCAGTTATTTGAATGTGCAGATACCGCCATCCGAGTCGATGATTCACCGGATTTAACAGTTCCAGACTTATTTTCTTCGGGGTTATTTGAAGCATAAGCTCTGTTAACAAACCATGGGTTGTTCAGTAGCTGAAGATTAATATCCGAGAAGAAAAAAAAAGTGACCGAAGACCAGATCTCTTTCAAAATGTTATACTCAATTTTACTGAAGAAGTTGTGAAGTTGAAAATGGTGGGCATTAAAAAGGAATTTTTCTGTACGTTGGTTAATCAAATTTCCCCTGTTTATATATTTCATTGAACAATACGATTTTTTTTAAATCGTAAAAACTAAAAAGATATGAATGTTTGTAACCTCTTAGTGACTTTTGCGCCATCTTGTATATGACTGAAATGGACATAGACAACCAAGAAATTATTCTATTCTTTGCTGCTTGAAGTTGCTTACAGAATGCTAAAGGTTAACCCATTAACTACGCAATTTGCTGAAGAGTGATAGTTATCCACTGCAAGATAGAAGCCCTGACTCAGATAGAACCGAGTTGCGATTAATCCTGAAGAAACAGAAATCTCATTGAATTAGCCGAAGATCTGCAACGATGGAAATTCCTGTTTGTGTCAATCGCAGTTAAAGGATTGAATATTGTCAGCAATTGATGTTAGACCTCTGTAAATAGGGTTACAAGTCCTTGATCCCCTCCCCTCTACCAACAAGTCGAAAGCTGTTCTGACAAGGGTAAGACAATTTGAAAGAAATCTTCCAACGGGTTCTTGCACTATTGTCTGGTGGGGTTTTTTTGCACTGCATTATTTGGTGGGGGTTCTCATTCTCACCACACTGGACCAAGGGTAATACCATTTTAAATAAGGAAAACTTGTCCTTCCTCCAGCCAATATTGCTCCTCTTCATTCTTCATTCTGGATAAATAAATTAAAAAAATACTAACAAAAGGGAAACTTCATCAGAGGTCTCGTCTCCCCAAATTTTACATTGTTTTTAAATTTTAGCTCCTTTCATTAAACAATTGGTTGCAGGGGGGTAATTCAGTTTATATTATATTGCTGTTCTCCAAGATACAGTTCCGATTCCCAGACCAGGTGTTTGAGCCCCCCCCCCCCGTCAAAGCGGTTCAATGCCCAATTTGATGTCTCCTTCCCGCTGCCAAGCTGATGCCAGACTTATCACTCCCTGCTCTCCTCTGGACTACGTGAGCAAAGCCAAGAGGAGGGGGTCTCTGACTACTGGGCATCACTGGAGGTCTACATGCTTTGCCCTGACATGCACCCTGGAGGGAACATTCCACTGCCTGTAGAGATGGAACGTAGATCATACTAACTACACAATCCAATAAACATTGTTATATATCATGAAATACCTCTGTCCCAAAATGATTTACATTTGTAAATCAAAAAAAATATACAAATGTGAAAACTATTATGGGACTGGGGTAGTATATAAAAGCTGTGTCAGTAGCAGCCATCAACCTCTCTCATCCTACTCTCCTAATATTCTACCTTTCTCATCTCCCTTCTCCAACACTTGTAGTATCAGTAGCAGCCATCA
This sequence comes from Thysanoteuthis rhombus, assembly GCA_963457665.1. NCBI lineage: Eukaryota > Metazoa > Mollusca > Cephalopoda > Oegopsida > Thysanoteuthidae > Thysanoteuthis > Thysanoteuthis major. The sequence continues at coordinate 36,304,301 of OY735224.1, forward strand.
GCGTCTACCTTCCTACCCACTTACTAAACTTCTCAACTTTCTTTCCTCCTTCCCTCCCCTTTTTTTATTAAAGTAAACTATTTTCTCTCCACCCCACTAATGACTGTTACGCTAATTGTATCAGTAGCAGCCCTCAACCGAGCCGGTCGCTGTACACGTGTCATAACTGTCAGCGAAACAACAGGTCATGGAATAGTTTTCATTAAACGCACCTTGTATTTTCGGCTATGAAACGATCCACTTACATGATTTAACACCCCCCCCCCATCTTTGATCCTCGGTATCAGATTAGATCAGTCGGTCTGTCTGTCTGTATTTCTTGGGGGTGTTCCTCTATATCTCAATTCTCTCATGGTTTTTCGGTCACAACCATGAACACGGAAATCGTGACCTTTGCGCGGAAAAATAGTTCCAGCGTTTCTACATTTGATTTTATCCAATGAATTTTACTGAATTCAACTTTTGATCTAAGCATTTGATAAGTGCATGTGCTGATTTCTTTTATTTGCTTGTGCTCACGTATCTCGTTGGTTAATTTACTTTCTTATTTTGGCATAGCAATGAAGATTACGTCACAGAAACTCTTTGGACTTTCAGATCACCTATTGAAACAGGTTGAGTTGAGACTTGAAACGAAAAATGAAATTACGATATTTGAGTTACCAAAAAAAAAATGGATAATCCAATAAAATAGCTTTAGGTTTTATAGTATCGATCTATTCATAAACAGCCCTGTCATTTTTTTTTTTTTTTTTTTTACTAGTATATGCATGTTTTAATTATAAAGTACAAGGAATTGCCGTGAACAGACTGGGATACGCAAGAAGTTTTCATACATTTGTAAGTTTGTTTTTTTTTCCTGTTCCAGAATCTCAGTGATGCTTTATATTCTGAAATTATTATGTAGATATATTTGCAGTATTTTTTTTTTTTTTTTTCTATCTTCTAACTTTTTTTTTTCTCCATTTTCTTTATATCTTATTTTCATCTATTTATTTTTTTTTCAAACCATCTCACAGCCCTCAGGACCATTCCTGTGATGCTGACATGACTTGTGACCAGGATTCCCTCTAAGCTGTGCAGGCAGGCACAAGGAGAGAAAAAAAAATTATACAGCACAGTAAAATTTTAATACATGCCACAATATTGGAAATATATATATATATATATATATATATATATATATATTTATATATATATATATATATGCCGGTATCATCAAGTTGGTTTATTTGTCTGTTCAGCTCAAAGAGTCAGTGGAAACTAGTTTTACTCTCTTTAAAACTGGTAGAAGAAAGTACAAATATTGTAAATTTACGTACAATCAGAAAGTCTCCACCGTAAGCGATGTTGCTAAAAATCTTACAGGGGACAGAATTGAAAAAAATAAAATACAATTTCTAACTTTTTTGACGGGTTTGATAAAGATATCAAATGTTAAATTCCTGGAATCGAATAATAAAACGAAATATCCTGAAATGTAAATCTATAGATAGCATAAAACCTATATTTTTTTTTTTTATGGGTATTATGCTAATTAAATTATCCATACATATAATGAACATATATGCAAATTTCTTGTGTTTGTTTATTGTTAGTGCATCTCATCAGTTGATATGCCTTCCTATTATGACAATATCACGTCATGAAAACTCGAGACTCTTTATTTGATCATCACTCATCAAAACAACTTGAGCTAAGTTGAGACTTGAAATTTTGATATTTGAATTATTAAAAATGAATCGCCCTATAGCGTACCTTTGGTTACTTGGTGCTGATCTGTCATCTTTTTACGGATAAATTCTAGTAATGAATAAAAAAAATCAAACTCTGAAATCATTTCTTTTATCATAGACTTTTTGTTGGCAGTAACTGACCTTTGTTTCACGAACTTCAGACAAAAAAAAAAAATCAATAATCATTAAGTTTTCTGCCTGTATTACTTTTTCAGTTGCTGACAGGCTTTTGGGTCCCATGTAAGCCATGAAAAAAAAAATTAGACGGAACGTTGGTCACAACCCTGGGTTCGGAAAACCACTGACTTATAACACAATACTCTTCGGGGGGGGGGGGCATCATAATGCTTTCTCAAGATTCATTTCGCACGACTTTTTTTTTTTGCTTTTTTTGCTTATTTTTATTTTTCTTGCTATATTTTTAATTTCAATGTTTTTAGTTGATTTTTTTTATTTTTTTTTTATTTTCTTTCATTTATTCTATTTTTATTTTTATTTTCCAAACCATCTCTCAACCCTCCGGAGCAATTTTTGCGACCACGTGTCTGGAAAACCACCCTTCTTGATTCCTTCCTTCCTTCCCTCATGCCGTCCCTACCCCCCCCCCAACATCATCATCACCACCACCATCCATCGGCATTATATCATATCAAGATCCATTTAAATTTCCTCTCGTTCTTGTCTTCCAGGTACGTCGTCCAGGATCACCACCAAGAGAGACGTCACAGCTCGGACACGGAGAAATGCTGTCTCTATGCCCTCTGCGCAGCATGCTTAGCTTGTTGCTTCCTGGATGCCTTGGACTAAAAAATGAAATTGAAACGCTGATTTTTTTCTAAAAATAAAAAAAAAAAAATGAAAATAAAAAAAATACCATGAAACGAAAATGAACATTTACTCATCTGAAAAAGAAAATACTCAGAAAGATGAACGCTTGAAAGTCAAAAATACACCCAAAATTCCTCTATTGAAGCTCTTATCCACAAACCCTTTGCATTCTGCATTCCTTTTTCAAGGGCGCTAAGATTTTGTGCATTTAGCAACTTTGAAGGCACTAACTTGTGTTGTGCTGTTGTCAATTTCAATTTCAATCATAGAATGAATAGAAACACACAACACAACCGCGAAAATTCAAACGTTATTGTTCTGTGATTGGAGTAAACTGCAGAGTGCTCAAAGTTATGTAAAGGGGAAGAAGAAAAAAATACACCTCGAATACCTCTTTCTTTTTTTTTCTTTTTTCTTTTACTTATTTTTCTACTTTCTTTTCTTTTTTTTTCTATTCTTTCCGTTCTTTTTCAGAGCCCTTATCTGCCAAACTCAATAGTAAAAGCTGTCTTAACCACTGACACTCTGCATCCTTCTTCAAGGGCGCTAAGATTTTATGCATTAAGTAACTTTGAAGGCCCTTATTAGTGTTGTGTCGTCAATTTCGATCATAAATGAATAGACACACAACACTACTGCGAAACTTCAAACACATTAATGTCCTGTGATCGGAGTAAAGTTGAATTTATGTTAAAAAAAAATATATATATACACCTCCAATACTTACTTTTTCTCTTTTTTTTTTCTTTCTTTTACTTTTTCTCTTTAGAGCCCTTATCTGCCAGCCTTTAATTCAATGGTAAAAGCTGTCTTAACCTTCAACACTCTGCATTCTTTTTCAAGGGCGCTAAGATTTTGTGCAAGTAGTAACTTCAAAAGCCTGTAACTTGTGTGTCTGTTCATGTATGATCAAGATTGACATGACAATACTACCGTGAAATTCAAACACACTATGGTGTAGTGGCAAGACACACATCTTGCTAGCTAACAAAGTTGCCTACAGAGTGGTAATGGTTAAATATCTACAAACAGCCATTTATATTTGACCACCGCAATGAAGTCTACAAGTAATGGGGCCCCAACAAACCTGGAAGCTGAATATTTACCATGTGAGTCCCTTGGTTCCCACTAATCTTGACCCCCTGCTGAACAGAATAAAGTGACATCAAGTTATAATGAATAATTTATATCATTCTATGTATAACATACAAGATGAGAGCGGGTGCACATGAGAAGTGCCCAACAAACCCTTTTTAAAAAGTTGATATTTTTGTCTTTTTCTTAGCTGCAATGGTAATTTTTTTTTCCTAATTTCAAGCTTGAACTCTCTGCTTAATGATTCATAGTGCTCAAGCTTCACAGTAAAATAAAAACTAGCCATCACAGTCAATAATTGAACAATCATAGCGTCGAAATTTTGAGTTAAGTTTTTAAAAAGTTAAAGTCCATCAAAGAATAAAAATGGTCAGAATTAATTCTATTTATGACATCAATGGCGTTTTCCTCTGGAAAACATCTAAAATAGAGTAAAAAAGAAAATTAAAAAATCTAGATTCTGGTGAATCTAGATGTTAGTAATAGACCCATCAAAATAAGACCCCCAAAATCAAAGCCTTTTTGGGTGGGGGTCTAGTGGGGTACAAATGCTGATTTCTCAAGTCATCAGACAAAAAGGGCATGGCCAGGAGTGTTGAAAAATGCAGAAAGGGATAGAACCCTATGCCACTTTTGGTGGCTATGGTTGTTCAACTGAGCATTGCAGCTCTGAAAATTTCTTTTTTTTTTTCTCTTTTGGTACATTAGGCACTTAATGTGTGCTCGCTCATATGCAAAAAGTACTGAAGTATCATCTAAAATACTCATTTATACACTCACTCTTTTTTTTTTTTTTTTTTTTTTTTTTTGCTCCCCTCCCTTCTGATCCCCAAGACTTAGGCCTCCTCAGCCTAATGTTTGACCCCCACTCCCCCAACTGCCTGATTGCTGCCCTGAGAAATTTCTGGCCTTACACCATCAAATTTGTCGAAGTATTTTCCAAAGTTGGTACCTTGTCTATGAGGCTTAACTTTTGCCTGGAAACCTTCTCTGCCTCTCTCTCTCTCTCTGCTGAGGTGATGAAAGGTTGGTCTGTTGAATTGATAAGGATGAGCTATGAACTTTCAGCTATGAAAATAAGCCAAAGAGAGGATATGGCTGTATGGGGAGAAATATGAATGAATAGTGAGAGTGAGTGAGTAATCGATTGGGGTGTGTGTGTGTGTGTGTGTGTGTATATATATATAATATATATATATATATATATATAATGCTGATTCAGCAAAATTGCTTAATTGTTGGATTTTTAACTATCTTTTTTTTTTCTTTTCTAATATGTGGTTTCAATTTGAAGGCGGTCATTCTAATACGTGGTTTCAATTTGAAGATGGTCAAGTCATTCCACCCTCTGTAAACCAGTCAGGTCTCTTTCCACTGTCTGTCACCAGCTCACCTTAGGTCATCCTCTCTTTGGTCTGTTTGATAGGTTGATATATAGGTATTGTTGCAGGAGCTTAAAGACCGTTACCTGACTACTCAGTGTCTGTCTACTTGGTGCTGACATCTTAACACTACTTCTCAGCACATGATGGCTAGGCAAGTCATGAAACAACTGTTGTTTTTTTTTTTTGCAATTAAACTTCTTTTTTCTCATTACGAAAATATAAGTAATAAGTAAATTTTGCCAATCCAGCATATTTTATTTATATATATATATATATATATATACACACACACACACACACGAAAGAGAGGCTCTTTGCGTCATATGAGGTTGTATGTTTATCGAAGTTGGTTAAAAGGATTTTTGAATGAGCTTTTGCATCTTTGTTATTCAAGTTTCTGTTGAAATGTAACAAAGACGTTAGTCTGAATGAATCACTGAAGTGTAACAATTCCCAAACTTTTGAGAAGAGTGAAATGACACCAAACTTCCCTGTCATTGCTGCTATTAGCGTATGTGTAATAAAACATAAAAGAGAAAGGAAAAAGTTTTAAATTTGTTTTTTTAAAATAAATCCTTGAAAGCTTCTTTCGATTGGCACTCATCAGGGGATGACTCGTCAGAAAACTGTTTAAATATGCCGTTTGGAAATAAATTCCAAAAATGTTGTTTTGAAATGGCAAACCGATACGGGCTAAGGATTACGGGCCTAATGTCTGAAAATCAAAACGTGCTTGAAATAGTTTTAGTGTTTTTTATTGTATGTTTTAGAATACATCCGCTAGTCACAGCAATGTTGAAGTTTTGCTTTACTAAATAACTTTGTATTGCGTCGATTTTTGTTTATTTGTTAAGTTGGGGTGGGGGGGTAGCAGAGTGTCTCTGCTCCTGAATTATAGGCCAGAGCCTGGTTTTCATGGAGAAGAATAAACAGAAAGAAAATGCACATTCACACACACATGCAAACACACCATTTCAACCTCTAGAATTATTTTTCCATGGGCGCCAAGATTTTGTGCACGTAGTAACTTAGAAAGCCTGTAACTTGTGCATCTGTTTATGTATGATTGAAATTGACATGACAACACAACTGAGAAATTCAAGCACACTATCATGGCTATGGGAGTCACCTACAGTTTTTGTTCGGTGAACTAGTCTGAGGTCCCTCTCCAAGGTCTGTCACCGGATCATGTTGAGCCGTCCCTACTCTGGCCTTTTGACAAGCATTTGATGGCTTGATTTGCTGGTCTTGTTGTCACCAACAAAAAGCTAAAGGTTAAATGAATACACTAACATCTTTTATCTTTTTTCTTTCCTAACTTCCTGAATGTGTATTTTAAACTTTTTTGATAGGTTTTTATGCCTTTTCAAAATTGCATTCTGGTGGACTTTGAAGATAAAGCAATCTGTCCTTCTATTATCCAATCTAACTATCAAAATGAAATATTAGTTTGCGGACCCTCAAGTCTATAAGTCAAGGTATGTTTTTCACTTAACTCACTCAGATGTTCCAGGTTTGTACAACACGAGGCGGTCAAGTCATTCCACCCTCTGTAAACCAGTCAGAGGTCCCTTTCCACTGTCAGCAGCTCACCTTAGGTCATCCTCTTTTTGGTCTGTTTGATGGCTTGATATATAGGTATTATTGCGGGAGCTTCAAGACCATGACCTGACTACGCAGCGTCTGTCTACTTGGTGCTGACATCTTAACACTACTTCTCAGCACATGACTGCTAGGCACGAGGATAACTCAGTGCAAAGAGGACCAACAAAAAATGACGGAGTTAAAACAATTTATCGAAATTATTTTTTGAGTTGAATTATTTTAGTGAATTAATTTACTTCTGTAGTTTGATTTGATGATTTTATAGGGTGTTGAGTTATCCTAGCACCTAGTGGTCATGCACTAAGTAGTCGGCGTTCAGATATCAGTGCTAGGTAAATGCACTCACAGAAGTCGGTGAACCCCTCCAGACATGCCCCACATCTAATGGGGGCACCCTCCACAAGTGGTGGTTGATACAGGGAGCCTTTGTGATCTTTCTCTGAATTCTTTATTCTTTTTGTTCTATCTCAAAATTCATCTGGATGAATTTTTCTTTTTTTGTTTTTTTTTTTTTTTTTTTCTTGAATATTTTTCTGTTGTATCAAAAAGACTAATGTTTTTTTTTTCTTCTCTTTCTTATCCTCCCCCTCCCTCTAAGAGGTGTTTACAGTTACATTTTTTTTGTTGTTGTTGTTATTTTTCTTTTGAATCAAAAAAATAAATGTTTTTTTAAATTTTTCTCCCCACCCCTATATCTATGGACAATCAAATGATTGGAGGAAATGAAAACGTTTTTTGTTTTTTGTTTTTTTTCTTTTCTGGACATTGGAATTTTAAAAAATAAATAAATAAAAATCAAAAGTGCCTATTCTGACAATTTCTGCAGCTGTTTTTTTTACTACCTTTAAAACATTCATTACCTATGAAAATTTTGTACACTTAACCCCCCCTGCACACACACACACACACACACACACACACGCCTATACACACACTGTTATCAAATCACAGTAGCCTCCCAAATGGCCTGTCCAGCTAAGTAGACTACAGATTCCCTTCTCAGAATTTTTGAGATGAGGTATTATTATTATTATTTCTATTGATATTCGGACCATCCTCATCTTGGTTGTTTTTCATACAACGTTTCGGCCGTTGCACTCTATGGCCTTCACATGGACACGTAGCGCAGTGGTTACAGCATCAGACAAATTACTGTAAAGTAATCTGATGGGTCTAGGTTCGATCCTAGTGCGAGACAGTATAACAATACTACTAATGCTAAGAGGGTAGTACGGTCAATATACCCCCGTCGGATAAATAAAGGGTTCGGTTCGTTACTTCCTCACATCTACCAGATGATACCTGACGAAGACCGTAGAGTGCAATGGCCGAAACGTTGTATGAAAAACAACCAAGATGAGGATGGTCCGAATATCAATAGAAATAGATTTTCTCCTATTTGCTCGTGTGCATGTCTCCAGGCGCTCTTGGTCACAACTTACGGGCTACAACCTTGAAAATTAGCATGAGTACACTTGCTAGGCATCGTCTTATAACAATTTTTTTTTCAAAGTGCCTTTTTGGGTCTCTATGGTCATTTCTGACCAACAATTGCCAATCTTGTCTCTTTTAAATAAGGTAAAAAAAATTTTTTTTTATTATTATTCTGTTACACACATGGGTTAAAGTGGTTCATTTATGGACATATGAACACAATACCAATCATTATTCCAAACCATACTATCCTGAATGTTAAAATCCCAAATGTTGAAATGCCAAAAACCACAATCCTGAAAGTCGAAATCCCAAATTTTTTTTTTTTTTTTTTTTTTTTTTTTTTCAAATTTTACTCAGTTCTTATTAGCAGTAGGACTAGCGCAAGAATGTTTTTTGAGTTTACAACACTGAGTTTCAGTTCTGGCATTTTTTTCTGCTAACACCCATAATACAGATAAGTATTTGCAAAATCTCGAAGCAAGCGGAGATGCAAAGCTAAGTCAACTCTTACAAATAATCATTCATGCTTGGAAAATGCAGGTATATCTGTGTAAATATTCTTTTCTGACCTTTCAAATTCTCTCTCTCTCTCTCTCTCTCTCTCTCTCTCTGAAATTGCTTTAATAAGTAAATGTATCTCACCATGACTGTCAATAATTGAATATCAGTAGCACCAAAATTGAAGTCATTGAGGAATAAGTATTGTCGGATGAACTCTATTTGACATCATTGTCATTTCCCATTGAAAAACGTCTAGAATAGTTTTCAGAAGAAAAAAAAATCGAGAATCTAGATATTATTAATCAAAGCCTTTTTTCTTTTTTTTTCTTCCTTTCTTTTTTCTTTTTTCTTTTTTCTCTTTTCTTTTTTCTCTTTTCTTTTTTCTCTTTTCTCTTTTCTTTTTTCCTCTTTTCTTTTTTCCTCTTTTCTTTTTTCTCTCTTTTCTTTTTTCTCTCTTTTCTTTTTTCTCTCTTTTTCTTTTTTCTCTCTTTTTCTTTTTCTCTCTTTTTCTTTTTCTCTCTTTTTCTTTTTCTCTCTTTTTCTTTTTCTCTCTTTTTCTTTTTCTCTCTTTTTCTTTTTCTCTCTTTTTCTCTCTTTTTCTTTCTTTTTCTTTTTCTTTTTCTTTTTCTTTTTCTTTTTCTTTCTTTTTCTTTCTTTTTCTTTTTCTTTTTCTTTCTTTTTCTTTCTTTTTCTTTTTCTTTTTCTTTCTTTTTCTTTCTTTTTCTTTTTCTTTCTTTTTCTTTTTCTCTCTTTTTCTCTCTTTTTCTTTTTCTCTCTTTTTCTTTTTCTTTCTTCTTTTTCTTTTTTCTTTTTCTTTCTTTTTCTTTTTCTTTTTCTTTTTCTTTTTCTTTTTCTTTTTCTTTCTTTTTCTTTTTCTTTTTCTTTTCTCTTCCTTTATTTTCTTTTCTCTCTCTTTCTTTTTTTTTTCTTCTCTTTTTTCTTTCTTTTTTCTCTCTTTGAGAAAAAATTAATTTGAAGAGGTTTAGTGCAGTGCTGATGCCAATTTTTAAGCCTATAGACAAAATGATGTGGCCAGGAGCACACACACATTGAGGGGAAAAAAAAGATCAAACCCTTTGGTGGCTGTGGTCCAATTGTTTTATAAAGCAGTTAGATTGTTTGGGAGAGATAAAGAAAAATACAAAATCGAAATTACTTTATTTTTGTTTTCTCTTTACAAACAATTGCAAATCCCTTGAGTTCATTCGGTTATATATCTGTTCACCTAAATATCTGTTGGTAAAGTGTCCCTCTGACCAAATGTGAGTTGGCCAAGTAACCTGAAACTAACAAATTGGCTTGAAAATGAAATATATTGACTTCAATTCTAAATAGATGTGTCTGTATGCACTGGGATTACTCAACAACTGGCCATTGCATGAAGTTGATATTCACCAGATATATCAGTCAACACACTAGGCAGTTCAAGTGTTGAGTTTGAAATGTTTTGAATGGGCAGTTCTCAAGGAATCTGCTTAAAGATTATGAATCTCATTTAGTTTCAGTAGATAATCTCCCTTGACTTTGGCTCTTTAGAATTAATGGTTAATTGATGGAAACCAGCGAGATTAAATATTTTGCAGGGGAGGTAATCAAGATAGACACTGGCCATTTTAAATGACTAGATTTTTACCATTGATCAAATAACATTATTTGATCAATCTGAAATAATTTACTTCAGTGCCAATACAGTGTGTATTTAGGATTAGTAAGTATGTTTAAAAATTAATTAAAGCTGTTAGCTGCAACCATAACACTAACCCTAAATTATATCCCTTTTAGTTAAGTTTGATAAAATTCAGTTTTCTGCTTTTATTTTTTCCGTAATTTTCTAAAGAAAGATCTAGCCACTTTCAGCCATTCAAAATGGCGGTACTTGTCAAATCATCATAATGTTTAATGTTAATTATTCCAAACAATTATCAAAAATTATTTTAATATCTAAATAGTTTCAAAAGAGGGATAGAAAATTGTTTTACATTAGTATTATGGCAAACTGTTCCACTCACACCATACAGTCCGGCCTCTTCCAAACATTCATCTTTTGGAATGGACATTGCTTTAGTATGAAAAGAGACCATAATCTTTTTCTCCCAATGTCTTTCCGAAATTTTTATATGGCTTTTAAAATTTGCTTTTGTCTTTCATTGGTAATTCTTTGGATTAGGTACATTAAAACGTTGTCTCTATTTTTCAAGGAAGGTTACCGATTAGATGCTGTACATAAATAGTTGCTGCTTCCTAGCCATTTTGAATGGCTGAAAATGGCTAGATTTTGACCGTTGATCTAATGATGTTATTTTCCATACCATTTACCTTAGTCAATATGGCTTGTAGTTAGGGTTGGTAGTTAGATTATAATAATTATAAACACTTACTTCGGTACGTGGAAATCAAATTTGTCGTAACCATCTATATATATGCATATGTATATAATTTTTTTTTTTTTTTTTTTATCAAGCAAAATTAGCCTTTAGATATGTCCCAAATCAAAATGGCACTACCTCAAAAGCAATTGGTAATCACATCTGCTGAGAAGTTATGTAGATATTTTGCCAGGGAGATAACGTTTTAATGCACCTATTCCGAATGATTACCGTTCTATCTTCTGAATTGAAATCTGTATCAAAGTGAATTTGTACCACAGTTTTATACCAATGGCTTGCCAAATCATCAACAAGGAAAATATTTCTTTATGCACCTGCTACTAATTTGGTGGCATGGTGCTTAAAAACAAGTGTTGAGATGACTGGTGATGGGAGTGTTGGGATTCATGCCTTTTAAGTTGTAACAAGTGACAGCCGTGGTATGAAGCACTATCCACTAACGGAATTTTTATCTTTTTTTTTTTTTTTCTAATTTTAATGGAAGGAATCAGGGCGTCTTGAGAAGACATTAAAAGAGTTGTGCGGACAAAGTTTAAATCCAAGGGAGAGACCAGCCAATACTTGAAAAGCAGACTCAAAGAACATTGAAAAAAAATATAAAACCGAAGAAAGGTGGAAAAATCTGGTATGGCAGACCATATGTGGAAGGACGAAGGTGTACGCTTTTCTCTCTGGGAAGAAGTCTGAATAATGAACCGATACGCTGTTTGAGAGTGAGAAAAGTCGTAGTGGTACACATCAACTTGTCAAACCAGTGTGGATTTCAAATTGGTATCAGAGATACGAGATGGAATGTTTTATTCGACTATTAGAACATATCCACGTTAAAGAGTACGGAACATACTGTTCTGCGCGTGTTGTTGGAAAATAGAATATGTAACTTATTTCGCAAGCGTTGCTAGAAACATTTAAATTTCCTCTTTGTTCTATTTAATCACTGTCCCACCACAGCAATATGTGACACAAGGTCGGGCTTAACGTGGGAAGAAATTTCCTCTTTGTTGCCATTTTTTGTTCCACACTATTGGAAAAGGGGGCAATTGTTACTGTTACTGTTCTAAATTGGCCACCGCTCAGATTCTGATGACGAACTAACCCTCACTCTAAAAATCCTATCCAAGACCTTATGGAACGGCGGCCATGTTAAAACGGAAAGTTAACTATTGCTGGAAAAGGACTTTTTTTTCCTTGTGGATATTACACCTAGAGAAGGCTGTTTGATGGTCGAAACGTCAGGGGAACCACAAAATTGAAAAGAATGACAATTTGAATTTAATTTCAAACATCCATTTTCCAAATGTATTAATTTTTCTGTATTCAGTTGTCCGATATCCTTTGCAAGTTAAAAGCCCCGGTCCATTGCAAGGTGATCCATGGCGAGTAATCCATTGCAAGATAAAAGCCCTGATCCTCTGATAGAACTGATGCCATCAATCACGACAAAGGAAAATTTATTGAGTTGCATAAAAATTTCCGTCATCCGTAGTTAATCTTTCAACGACTCGGCAATTGTTACCTTTCCTGTATTAAAATGGCTGCCGTTTCAGCAGCAGAATATCCGACGTTGATGAACTAACCCTAAACACATATCCTAAAAATACTAACCCTGACACTAACCCTAAATGTACTAACTTTAAACATCTGAAACGGGAAAGGTAACTATTGCCGATTACTTTTCTCAAAAACTCCTAGAGAATTGACTTCATCATCGCAATTGGCCAAGCAGTGTATTTGAGAGGGAGGAAGAGAGACTAGCGTCATGACGTCATGAGGTGTCAACTCGTGACTAGGAAGGGAAATTTGATTTTTCATGGCATTCCTCAGAGAATTTGTCCGTCCTGTTAACATGTTATTTGGATTTTTTTGTTCTGATAACGCTTTTTTTTTTTTTTTTTTTTGTCTGACCTCATATTCTTATTCAAGCTTCAATCAGGATGGAGTTTCCCAACAAGACTGGCTGCTTCAAGTCAATGTCTTGAGAAGACGTTATTGTTGATTTAGTCTTCAAGAGAATCCAACTTGAAACTTCATAAGAAAACAGCCGCCTACTATAAGCACTATGCAAATCAGAATTTTGTACACAAGTAGTGGCCGAGTACTTCGACCAGGGTCCGAATTGGAAGAACCCCCTACGAGAGGCGGTGGACAGGACTGGTGGGGTGCGCATGCTAGGGTCGGACTTCGTTGTGGGCATCTTCGCCGAATAGCCTTGGGGGGCAGGGGCGGATACAGTTTTCGTTTCCCCTCACCCCCAAGTAAGCGGCCAAGTTTTCTCTCGTACACAAGCCGTGTCGTGGTGACGATAGGTCCCGTCTTTATGCCATAATGGGATAACGCCCGAGAGAGTTGAGCATTTGTCATTCTGCGAATTTCTCCAGGAATCATGAAGAATGGATTGTTTTGTTTTTGTTTTTTTTGGGGGGGGGTTTTCAAATTCCTTTTATTTCGGCGACGGAATCGATTATGATTTCAGTATTTTAATTAGGAACTCCCTGACAAGTTAGAATTCAATTTCAAACATCAATTTTCCAAATGTATTAATTTTTCTGGGTCAAAAAAAAATACGAAGTTGACAACACAGCAATACCTTGAATAATGCAGTTCTGATAGAATACAGATATGGTATTGACGTACAGATTACTGTGACTAATGTGTTTTTCCAGGTTATATTTGAAATTATAAGACCTTGAATAGTTTGTTCTTTATTAGTACGGGTTCCTGATGTTGTACGGTCAAGATATTGCTGTGCAAATTAATGTCATTAAATATAAGCCGGAAAATACATCTAATAATAATAGTACTTTGAACAGTGCAGTTTCGAACAATACGGTAAATTCTGAAACGAATTAACCGCTCGACCTATATTGATTTTCCGTGTCAAAAAAATACAAAATCGGCAACATTATAAAGTAAAGCTTAGGTCAAGAGACCACAACCACAGAAGGGCCAAATTCCGATCTTGGAAAATACTGCCTTCGTCAAGTCAGGTAAAGGAAAATCAAGTTTGAGAAGCAATAAGCGTCCACGTAGAGTTTGCAGTGTAAGATTTGGTTGTGCTAAAATTATAACAGTAACTTTTGTTGTTGAGTGTAATGTCAAAGAAATATCCTTGAATGTTTCGTGAGGTTTTTTGTGCTATCGGAATATTCAGCTAGGGTGAGCAATTCCATACATCTGAGTTGAATTTTTTTCGATAGATCGATAAATTATCAGAAGTAGATTTTTTTAAAATCAGTCGAAGTGAATGGGGTAGAAGAAAAAATCAAAGATTTCCAGACAGGAATTCAAGTTATTTCAAGATTTAAGCGTTAGCTCTTCGTGATTTCTTTTTTAAATTTAACTATTGTGGTCAATTTATAATTGTATCTTGTGTAGTGTTTTTTTTTTTATCCGGAAAAGTGGTTCTCTAAGCCAACGCTCAAACTTTGAATCGTGATTTGCTTTTTATATGAAATTCAAAGTATGTGACGTAAACTGCGTTTTACATACTGAAAAAAAAATGTTCAGGTGAGAGACGAACGTCTGCCGAATCTTTAAAAAGGTCAACGTAAAAGAGACAGACAACGGAATAAACATATGATACCACATTAAAATGATACTTTGAACTTGTAACTCGTCTCTTTTTAAGTATTCTCTTCAAAAGTTTTTTCTCTGAATTTTTGAGATGAGGTATTATTATTATTTCTATTATTATTCGGACTATCCTCATCTTGGTTGTTTTTCATTCAACGTTTCGGCCGTTGTACTCTAAGGCCTTCATCAGGTATCATCTGGTAGGTGTGGGGAAGTAACGAACCAAACCCTTTATTTAACCATTTATAAAGGGTTCGGTTCGTTACTTCCCCACACCTACCAGATGATACCTGATGAAGGCTGTAGAGTACAAAAGCTGAAACGTTATATGAAAAACAACCAAGATCAGGATAGTCCGAATAATGATAGAAAAAATAAAAGTTTTTTTATTTATATATATGTCGTGTAATAGTTGTATTTGTTTTTAAAAAAAGATCTGGTTTTTGTTTTTAGTATTAGGGTGTTCGGAAAGTAATTACGAATTTTCATGTTCAGAACGTTAGTATGTATTTCACTGCTGTAAATTCATCATCATCAGTCTTTTAACGTCCATCGTTGGACATAGACCTTCCCTAGGATCCTACACATTTCTCTATCATGGGCGTCACGGAGCGAATATTTTCTGAATTTGTCTAGTTTTTCTCTCCATCTTGTATTGTGTCGGTCTCGGTTTTGCATGTGATCTCTGGGGATCAATGTTGTGAGTCGTGATGTCCATCGGTTGTCTGTCATCCTCGCAACATACCCCGCCCATTGCCACTTGAGATTTCTGATGGATTCTCTGATGTCTCTGACCCCTATTTTCTTCCTGATATACTGTGCTCTCTTGTGATCTCTTCATGTGAGGTTGAGCATGATCCTCTCATGCGCACACTGCATACTTCTCAGTTTGCGGGTTTGTCTCTTGGTTAAGTTCCATGTTTCATGCAGTGGTTGTGTACTCTTCTTTTTAGCATTATTGGGATCGTCTTGTTTTTGAAAGTTGAGTTTGCCATCTGAGGGTGATTCTCCGCTTGATTTCTTCTTTTGTGGATACCATAGAGATTCGTTGTCCTAGGTAGATGTAGTGGTCTACTTTCCCCAGTTTTATATCTTCGATTTTGACAGTTATGTCCTCATTCTTGATGTTATTGTTGCACATGACTTTTGTTTTACTAAAGTTCCTATGTAGACCTGCTTTTTTGCTTTGTTTGTTTAGTTCATCTAGCATTAGTTGGAGGTCATGTAAGTTCTTTGCGAAAAGGACGATGTCGTCTACAAATCTAAGGTTGCTCAAGTATTCACCGTCTATTTTGATTCCTCTATTTTCCCAGTCCAGGTTATGGAAGATCATCTCGAGGCAGGCTGTGAAGAGTTTGGGTGAGATGGTATCACTTTGTCTTACTCCTTTTTGGAGTTGAAACGGTTCAGAGTCTTTATGTAGCCTGATAAAGGAGTTGCTGTGATCGTATACATGTTGCAGTACTTTGACGTATACAGAGTCTACACGTTGTAGAGTAATAGCCTTCGTGACCATGGGAATTTCTACTGAGTAAAAACCCTTCTTGAGGTCTATAAATGCTACAGCAAGTGGCATTTAGTATTCTGCTGCTTTTCCTTTCCGCTGATTCATTGAATGGAGATGGTCCTTGGTCGAGTAGCTTCTTCTAAATCCAGCCTGTTCCCATGGTTGATTTTCATCTAGCGTTTTAGAGATCCGGTTGGTGATGATTTTTATGAATAGTTTCGTTTGGATTTAGTTTATCATCTCTCCTATCCCACAGTGTGAAGTTTATTGGGAATAGTAAAGTTTAATTGTACTAAGAAGTTGGAAAAGGACACTCAAACGTGTTATGTTTTTGTTTTTCAGAGAAAAAAAAAACGCGAAATTTTGTCGGCGAAGAATCGAGATTTAGTCTTCCCGTTGGGCTGCTGTCATTGATAATGATGGTGATTACATTATTGATAAATAGTATTCAATCAAACTTGACCGGCATTTGTTTTTATCTCCCTTTTGAAAATACGTAATTACTTTCCGAACACCTCAATATTTCGGGATCATGTTATACTAGTGAGTTCAACTTGTTCATAATTCTTTAAAAGAAGTTTTTTTTGGGGGGGGGGGTTCTAGCAGTTTGGGGTTTTTAGTTTGTTTTTGTTATTTTTTTTTTGTTTGGGGGGTTTTTTGAGGGGTTTTTTGGTGGGGGTATTTTTCAAAGATTTCTTATATACTATTATGAAGGAATGTAACATCGACATAAAGAATTTAGAAACCATGCTATGGACGGGGAACCCGGACAAACCGTCACCCGAGAAGGAATTGTGACCTTCAAAGGAAACGAAAAAGAGGCAAGAGGCGATTGCTATCTTTAACACATGGACGGCATAAACTATATTTTCTCTGGCGATACTACCATCGTGATAATGACAGGTTTGCCGCTTTCATAAGCTCCGTAATCGACTTATATAACCTTAACCCCAACAACTGGCCCTAATTTCAAGATAACCTTCGTAATCAAATTTGATAAAATACAGTTTTAAATGAACAATTTTTATGCTTTCATTTTAAAATTACCGAATGAAAGCAAGAAAACTTGTCATTATCGCGATGTTAATTTCTCTATCGAAAAAAAAAACGTGATTTGAATTCAACCCGGAAAAGGTTACAATCGCTGCAACAAAAACCAAAGTCCAATCAGCCATCTGGATCTACCTGTCCAGGATGTGGAAGAACTCTCGAAGCCCCCTAACGGAACGTGGGCTATCATCCTCGATTTCGAGGGAGAGCAGCGAGGATAAAAACGTGAAGGTTATGAGGTATCCAGGCGGTGATAAAATCCTAAAATCTTCACTTTTAGCCGTACGAAAGGTCCAACATCATCGCTATCAGCCATTTGCATTCAGTTGTTGGATATAGGCCTTTCCTATGATCCATCATTTTATTTCCACTTCAGAGCGCCAGAACATTCTGAATTGGTCCAGGTCATCATGTCATCTCTTCTTCGGCGACAATTTTGCCCATAGGATCCATGTTGTATGTCACAATGCCCAGTATTTAACCAAGAGACAGACCTGCAAACTGAGAAGCATGCAACGTGCACATGAGAGAATCATGTGCAATCTCACATGGAGAGCTCACAAGACAGCAAAGTATATCAGGAAGAAAATGGGAGTCAGACACATCACAGAAACTATTTTTAAAAAACTTAAATGGCAATGGGCAGGCTATGTTACAACCGATGGACTCACAACATGGATCTCCAGTGATCACATGAGAAACCGAGATCGACAGAATACAAGATGGAGAGATGAACTAGACAAATTCAGGAAATACTGGCTCTGCGACGCCCATGATAGAGATTTGTGGTGGATCCTGGGGAAGGTCTACGTCCAACAACGGACGTTAAAAGACTAATGATGATGATGATGAGTCAAGCATTATTGATTTTTGACTAATATTTCTTTAATCTAAATTTTGACTGGTCTTCATCGCAAATTCTCAGACCGTCAGACTGGGGCACCAGCAGAAAAGATATCTATTAGTCCATAAACCATTACTAATATAGTGAGTTCGACTCCCAATGGGCGTCCTGCTATTTTATCCCTTTGCCAGACTGATGCAGGTTTCGTAAGGATGTACGGTATAAACATAATGAGAGTTTTGTTGTAACCCTGAATGTTTCGTGACCAGAGACGCCCCAAGCGAAACCCCAGGATTGTTTGGATGATATCATAATCACGGAAATCATATCAACAATACATATATTGTAACACACTTTAAGTATATATATATATATATATATATATATATATATATATATATATATATACTTAAAGTGTGTTACAATATATGTATTGTTGATATGATTTCCGTGATTATGATATCATATATATATATATATATATATATATATCTTCCATAGGAATAGACCGCTCTGGTGGCTGGGGAATTTATCCGTAAATGAGTAAAAATTAAATTCAGCCTTACTGACCGACCAGTTCCGTAGCTCAGAGGTAAGATATCAGCCTCCGGGTCTGAAGCTAAGGTTTCAATCCTGCCTCGTGGTACTGGATAGTCTATGGCCACACTGAAGAGATGTAATGCGTCGAAACAGCTGTCTGTGGAGATATATATCCACAAACAGCTGTTTCGTTGTATTTCAACTCTTCAGTGTGGCCATAGACTATCCATTACCCCGAGGCAGGATCGAAACCTTAACTTCAGACACCGAGGCTGGTATCCTCCCTCTACTGGACGGTCAGTAAGGTTGAATTTAAGCGATATATTCATTTATTACATACATTCCTCATCCACCAGTGTGTTTCATTCCATGTTGGAGGAGCATTATATATACATACATTGAGAGAAAATATGTATTATGTACTTAGATATAAAGTACTTAAAGAACAAAAACAAAATGAATGAAAACAGATTTTATCCGCTGAAGAAATTTAACAATAAATAGAACGATTAATATATGAAATTAATAATTACTAAACACAAATTTTGTAAGAATTACACATATATCTGTGTGTGTGCGTGTGTTGATTTGATAAATCAATCAGAAGAGATAAATATGAAAAGTTCTAGTTATGAATAAGTGTGTTAATCAAACTTTAGTCTGTAAGCGAGAGTTCCGACAATACAACTTGCAGTAAATATTTAATGTCTACCTATCGAGTCTGCTAATATCTATCTATCCCTCATCCTATCTCAGACTGTTCATATCTGTCTATCTATCTATCTCAGTCTGTTCATATTCATCTCTTTATCTCCCAGTCTGTCCATATCTATCAATTTAACCCTTACAGTCTGTTCATATCTATTTATCTCTCCGTTTGTTCATATCTATCTATATCTCATTGTGTTCATATATATCTATAACCTATCTACCTCTGTTCATATCTATCTATCTATCTACCTCAGTCTGTTCATATCTATCTATCTACCTCAGTCTGTTCATATCTATCTATCTATCTACCTCTTTTCATATCTATCCATCTATCCCAGTCCGTTTCGTATCTATCTATTCATCTATTTATTTCACAATCTGTTCATATCTATCAATGTCTCGTTGTGTTCATATCTATCTCAGTCTGTTCATATATATATATATATACATAAATCTATTCAGATCTATTCTAGATAGATATATATGAACAGATTGAGATAGATAGATATTAGCATAGTTAGATATGATCATTGATAGATAGATATAAAATATCAACCGCAGGTTGTGTTGTCGGAACTCTCGATTACAATCTAAATTTGAATTAGATTAATTTGCCCAATCCATCAACAAAAAAGTCGTTTGGGTGAGACGTGTCGTTCTCGAGGGGAGCAGCTTCGCTTTGGTGGCCGACGTCTAAATATGTTTCTACCTGTTTGTGGGACAACAAAGAAAAAAAATTCAGACGGTCAAGTAGGGTGGAGGAGTCGTGGGCTGAAATACTGTCAAAACAGACAACCCAAAAAAAAGAGTGTCTTTTTTTTTTTTTTCCTTTTTGTTTCCAAGCAACCACTTACAGTCACAGATTTGTCTACACTGGAGGTTCTCAAACTTTATTGTACGGCGGCACACTAAGATATATTTTTGACTTACGTGACACACCAACTTGAATATGAAATGAATTAGTCAACAATTTCGTTATTCATTGGACAAAATCTTTTTTTATCGGCCTACTGATACTCGTACCTGTCACCTCTTTTTTTTCTAAGAAGTTTCAGATCTTTCATAATCTGGTGATAAAACCACTAGATTGACACTTCTGTGGCGGAAGCGGGACAGACATAATACTGAGCGGATACGTTCAAGGCCTGAAATACATGTTAGCATTTTTGGAGAAAATTTACAAAGCACACTTGAGAGATAGTTGTGGCACACGATTGTGCTGAGACACACATTTTGAGAACTTCTGGTCCCGGTTACGACCCACGAATTGATATCTTTGAAAGTCTTCGCTTTTATCTATGCGACGTCAAAATATCCTGGGCAAAATATAAGGGTGAGTAGATCGAATCTTTGGCACCATTGTTCTGTCTAATTTTTAGTAGTTAATATGCATAAAAAATCTTGTGTTTTGTAATTTTTCTCTTGTGACATAAATATGTATTTATTGTCTTACGCAGAATCGGCGAAATTCTAACCTTTTACAAAAAACAAATAGATATGTTTGAATTGAACTTGTGTTTTTTTAATCAAAACAAAGATATGAAATTTCTGGGGGGGGTTTTTTCTCATTCAAAAGTTTACGTAATCAAAGTGAAATTAAACTTTTATTACAAAAATAAGTCAATACATAATTGTAACTTTTTTTTTTTTCAAAAATTGAATGAATACGTGTTTTTAATTTTCATCAAAAGTTTATTTAACCAAAGCAAGGGTATATAATAACTATTTTTACGATCAAAAGTTTCTTGCAGTGTCCCCACGTTAAATCATTATAAGTTGTTTAACATGAGAGTTTAAATTTAACATTTAATTTTTTTTTCTGTCATATATAGAGCTAATTCAAACATTCAAATGATTCAATCGTCCACACTTATACGATTATAAGCCATTGCACAAGCACAATTTTTATTGGTAAAGATTAAATTGTACATTTTTGTGGGAAAGACGTGTTTTTTCTGACGTAACTTGATGTATTTTAAATGAATATAACCTTAATTTCTTCAAGAATATCTCGTTCTTAAGACGTATCGTCTGTTAATTGGAAGGGGTCTTTGAGTTTTCGAAGCTTGGGAACCGCTGTGCCAGGTGATACCCTACAGTGTTTTCCGAAATCTGTAAATTTTGAGCAAGAGCTCAAACGGTTGTCTTTGAATCAGTTTTCACGTGAACCTTTCCATCAACTGAGTGAGGGAGTCCCCGAGGGTCATTATCCAGGCTCATAAATTTGTGGGTCCAATGTCACATCACTCTTTCTAAGTAAGTTCCCATTCCCAAACCAAAATAGATATTCTTGAAAGCTCGAACAGCATTTTTACCGAGTCTGTACTTAAGCAAAACAAAAACAAAACAGTCTGATTTCCTTTGAGGATAACCTCTGCAAAAATTATCCCTTTAAAACTGGTATGGTGAATCATAAGTTGAAGATTTATAAGACAGTTAATGCCGTATAATCAGTCGATTAAGTATAACTACATTTTCTGCTTCAGAATTTGCCGAAATCACAATCATAAAGACACATGCAAACAAAAAACGACCATTTCATTTGGGGCCAACTTAATACTAATGAGTAGATATTGAAGACACACTTACAAACGTGACGTTCCCATACAGTAAGGTGAAGAAATATCGGTGTTTTCGGAACTTTTCTCTCTTTGGACATTTACCTGTGATTTTTCAAAATCTTGAATCGCTACTTATTAAATCCACTGTCTGTTGCTTTGTAACGCTAAATTGGTCGCGGTAAATTTTCGTTCATATCCGAGTGTGTAGACCAGTTACTGCATTCATATTTTGCACAAGTAGCCCCCAAATATTTTTGAATAAGATAATATAAAAAAAAAAAATCTCACCTTCACAGTCGATAATTGAACGACTGTAGCGTCAAAATTTGAAGTCATGCAAAAGAAAAGTTCAATCGAAGAATAAATATGATCAGAATAAATTCTAATTAGGTCATCACTGGTGCTCACCACTAGAAAGCATAGAATAAGAAAAAACATTAAGAATCAAGATGTTATTAAAAAATTTTTTTAAATACATCAAATAAAGCCTCAAAAGTTTAAAAAAGCTTTTTTACAAAAGTGAAAGATCAAATTTTTCTAGAAGTGATCCATTTGAGAGATTGTGCGAATTTTCAAGTACGTAGACAAATCGGTATGGTCAGGAGCGCTGGAATACATAAACACGAGCTCATAAAAAAAGCTTGTACTTTTAGTTGTTGAATTGCGTACTTGGAGCAGGTTTGTCAGTACATGAAGTAGGGGATCGGTTTTCTATAGATATTAAGCAATAAACTAACGCCTTAATGATTAATACATTTTAGCGAAAAAGGGCCTTGACTCTAAAGTGGGGAATCGGTTTTCTACAGTTATTAGGCAATAGACTAATCCCTCCATAATTGATACATTTCAGCGAAAAAGTGTCCTGGATGTAAAGTGGGTGATGGGTTTTCTATTAGTATTTTGTAATCTGACCCCATGATTAATATCTCTTCCAACATCGTTGACAAAGATGAAATAATGTTCAGTGGTGATTTATCTGTTAGGTTGTACGTATGAAATATCGGGGTTTTTGATTAGTAAGATCGGGAACGATGATGATAACAAGAGAACGGGAATTGTTTCATTAAATATGACCCATTTGAAGCAATAACCCTTTTCCAACAATTCTCTAATGATAATACGACAAGTCTATGAAATTCCTTGGGTTTCATCATCAGTCTCTCAACATCCGTCGTTGGACATAGATCTTCCTCAGGATTTGCCACACTTATCTATAGTGGGCGTTGCGGAGCCAGTACTTTATGAATTTGTCTAACTCGTCTCTCCATCTGCCAGCTTCGGTTTCTCATGTGATCTCTGGGGATCCATGTTGTGAGTCGTGGTGCCCATCAGTTGTCTGTCATTCTTGCAACATGACCAGGCTGTTGCTATTTAAGTTTTTTAATGGATTCTATGATGTCTCGGTCTCCTGTTTTCTCCCGGATGCATTGTGCTGTCATGTGGTCTCTCCATGTGAGGTTGAGCATGATTCTCTCATGTGCACGTTGCATGGTCCTCAGTTTGTGGGTCAGTCTTTTGGTTAAGTTCCATGTTCCAGCTCCATAAGCGACTATCGGGAAAATGTATTGATCGTATACTCTTCTTTTCAAGATTGTTGGGATCTTATTATTTTTGAAGGTTGGGCTTGCTCTGCCGAGGGCTTGCCATCCTAGAGTGATTCTTTGCTTGAATTCTTCTTCTTTTGCAGGTTATATCACAAATTATCTAAAAGCACAAATTATGGCCTCCCTATTATTGAGCCTTTTATTACGGATATAAAATTCAAAATGCTTGAAAAGAGGATAGTTGGTGGGAGAAATATCCGCTGAATATGGGCGATGCTTCAAGACTTCGTATCCCAATTCCTTAAGCTGAGACACAGTGAGCTAAAAGGCATAGGTCTTAAACATTGTCATGAAAGATTTAATTCGGTTCATGTGGGATCCAATTTTCTTATTCTTGAAACTTTCTAATTGCTTTGAGATGACGTGGAATGGTCGCTTTTGGAGTTTTTAAGTCTCCGGAAAGTGATTGATTTTAGCTTTGCGTACCCTTTTGAAAAAAAGTTTTCGGCATTGAGCACCTTAATAAAGGTTTCTTGACCTTTTTATGGTTTCAGGCCTCCAGAGCTCCGTCTACTATGTCCCCGTACCCTATTCACCCAGCCATCGAAATTGGTATCAGTAGCCTCGTCGTCCTTGTCGTTCTTTTTTTTAATGCAATGAAACAAAAAGAAAATGAATGAATAAATACAACAAAACCTACAGTCTTTTTGTGATACAAAATGTTAACACTGTCGTAATTAGTTCAGACTTCCAGTTTTACATGTACAGCGACTTCAAGATGAAAAGTGGAACTAGTAAATTCATCCTTATATGCCTTGGAATAGCTGGGATTTTCCAAAAGATGTTGGCTGATTGCTAAATCCAATTTTTGCAGACCCTTGCGAGATGACAGGGTTAGGTTCTGGGGTTTTTTTAGTCGTTGTACATTAAAAAAAACAGGAAGCCTGAACTGTGCAAACAGAGAGACTTTGTGTTCGCGCTTGAACTGTTTTAAATTTAACCCATTTTCAAGCGTCCTTGATCTCGGAACATCACGCACGCAATTTTTAGCGTGCGTTCGTTCTTAATGTCTTATTTTAGCTGTTCCAACAACGTCTTGAATTTATTCCACACATTCACACGCAGCATATTAAGATATTAAAACATTTTCTGACGAATTTACTTTGATAAGAGTCAGACGAAAAAAGCTTTCAGGAATTAGTTCAACATTTTTAAAAAATTGAAAAAAAAATGAAAAATAATCTTAAAAATTGTTTTTCAACTTTCTTATTATTTTACTCTGCATCTGCTAGTCACAGCAGTATTAAGACCGACAAACCTATTTCTCTCGCCTAGTTTGCTTTTTTTTTTAGCAGGACCTTTGGTTTTGGTCTTCTGCAGTTAAAATATGGAATCTTGGATAATTCTAGAAATACTCAGATTAGATATTAACAGTATTTTGCTGGTGTATCTGTATGCTTTATTTGTTGTTGACTCTATCAAGATATGATCTACAAAATACTGGCTCTGCGACGCCCATGATAGAGAATTGTGGCGAATCTTGCAGAAGGTGTATGTCTAACGATGGGCGTTAAAAGACTGATGATAATGATGATGATCAAAAGGTCCCCATTGATAGAATTAGGTGCGTGCGTACTACAACTTAGAAGGGAGTGTGTACATATCAAACAGCTAAGTAAGGGGAAAGGCTTGTAAGTTAGAGGGAGACAAACTGCAGAGGAACAAACGACAAAATCTTCTCATGTAAAAATGCAGTACTATTCATTGATGTGAATGAATTATGAATATATAAGAGAAATGATTTAGTGTAATGTATAAGTAAATGTAAAGTCTTTCCGGTGTGTGAAGTAAAAGTCTGCAAACAAGGTATTTAGCTTGTTATTGAACTGTTGTGTTGTTATATACATCGGTTATTTGTCGAAGGGATTTTCCCGAACTGTCCAGTTATATCTTGGCTTCCCTAGAATAAATTGGGGGGGGTAGAACTTTAGGTCTTTTGGGTGAATTCTCTCCATTTATTATAAAAGGGGATAAGGGGAAAAATGTTTAGCCTTCGGCGAATTTTCAGACGTGTTTTGTTTCTAAATTTACTTATTGTCTGTTCAGGTAAATAGACAAATGAGAGAAAGAGAGTGAGAGAGAGAAAGAGAGATTATGTACGTCTATTTGTAGTAAGTTTAACAAAGACATTTAATTTAGTTATATTTTTATTTCAATAAAATCTTTTATACATAAATATATATTAAATTGGGATCACTACAATTTTATAAAAGTAACGATTTCTAAATCTTCTACTATTGCGTCCTATACCCTCAATAGGTATTGATACCCCAGGTTAAGAACCCTGGCCTTGATTGATTAATCTCCAAAGGGTTAACATGTTTAGAATTGGATTGATTTGAACAACCAGAGAATAACGAACAGAGGAATTCGTGGATAGAGAGTGTGTTCAAGCGTTTTAATTGGACTGTCGCTTGTCAGTGGGTTCCAGTAGCTTTGTGGTTAGAACGGTCACGCGCTAAGCGAGCCACCCTCCGGTATAGGGGGTCGTTAGTTCGATTTTCACCCCAGAATTTGTTCTTGATTCCGATTTATTTTACTCATTGCTGAAGTGTCCCCATTTAGCGTTTAGTTGCGATAAAAGCAACAACAATTAAGATGGAGGTAAATAGTTGCAAAAATAAATAATAATGAGGTTTAAACTAATTCATTACCATGAATATTCTTCTCCTTTTACCTCTCACGAATCTCAAGCAGTGACAGAGTGAAGGAAGTTGGGTGTGACTTTATGACCCCGCGGTGGTGGAACAACGTAGCAAATAAATTCCATTCAATGGACAGCTGCATGTTTATCGCCAATTTACCAGCAAATAAACGTACGTAATTTGGCACCTACCGTAGTGCAGTGGCACCTCAATGTTTATGTGTTTATTCTGCTTAAGAAGTCTCTGCTTTATGCATTGTTTATTGTTATTTCGCAGCATTATTTCCTCCTAATCAAGTAACTTTAAACAAGCTGGACATTCAAAGAAACACAACACTGCCATGAATCGTCGGATATACATGCTTCGACAAGTTGTCTCAACAATGGACTGATAAGGTAAGCGAAGTTCATACCTTGACTACTGCCGTCGTCGGGCTCTTCCTTCTAGCGATACGTAAGGTTTAAAAAATAAAACACTGGTGATTGTTACCTTTTCCGCTTAAAATTAAAAACATCTAAACTATCATATCGCGATAATGACAAGTCTCTTACTTTCATATACTCCGCTCCTGACTTATATGGCTTTGACCTTGAATACTAACCCTAACACTAATCCTAAACTTCAACTTGACTTATATCCATTGTACTTAGATTTGATAAAATACAGTTTCAAGAGGTTTCAGATTTCAAGTTTACTGCTTTCATTCGGAAGGTGAATCATTGAAAAGTAAAAAGCTGTTCTGAGGTCCTCAGACAAACACACAACAGCAAAATCGAAAACGAAATTGTTTATAATTTAACGTGGAGAATGAAACACTCTCCAAAACTCTTGACAACGGTCTTACAACTCATTTTGACAGAAAAAAGATTTTGTCTTTTCAAGACGAACCTATTAAGGTGCTTAACGCCTGAAATAAATAAATACAAATGCCCCTATAGACTTCCAAAAGAGATATACAGAACAGATGTGTATATCTTTATAAATCCAACCAATCATAGAAACCTTGGGATACATATGTCCCAGTTGAATAATGCAAATACATACCTGATGCATTCATTTATGCATAACCAGCCAGTCAAAGCTGAAATTGAGAACTGAAGAAACTTATATTGACGATTCGAGATGGGGGGGGGGCTGTTGGCTGAGAGCAAAGGAGACATAAACGAGTAAAAACATTCCCTAATTCAAGCGGATCGATTTATTGTATTGCTACAAGGATCAATTTTTTTTCTGTCATTTCTGAGAATATACGAATTGTCCGGGAAAAAAAGACTACCTAAAACAATGGTGCTATAGTCCCCTTCAAAGTACTTCTCATTTAAAAATGTGGTACTATTTACTGATGTGAATGAATTATGAATTTTAAAAAAATGATTTTGTGTAATGTATTAGTAAATTTAAAGTCTGGTGCCATAATTCCCTTCAAAGTACTCCATTTTTGACCTCTCTTATCCCAGCATCTCTTCCTTCAAAGTCCTCCTTCGGGATCGCCATCAGCTGCTTCGTAACGTTCTGTCGACCCTATGTCACTGCAGATTTGACTGAGTATCTCGAGAACCGGTAGCGCCATCTTAATGCAATTTGTCAGCCTGTCAGAGAGGACCTTAATTCGCATGTGTGGTCAGCAATGAGACGCTATTTAGCAAGCTTGTTTACTGAATGACCGTCGCATTCACAATAACCAGGCCTGCCCACCTCTCCTGCAGGGTTTTTTCTTTATCGAAACATCGCATCATTCAGGTCTCTCGGTCCCATATCTTACAATCCAGATCTGCCCTCTGTGACCTCTGGACCCCCCCCCCGAGATTTCAAACTATGGACGAGATGAAAGAGAGCGCTACTAAGCAGCTGATGATGATCCTGGATGACGACATTGCTGATTGCTTTGAAAAATGGAAGGGACGCTCCGACAAGTGTGCGAGGTAGACTATTTTTTCGTTATTATTCAATGGTCGGATACTTTCCGAACAGTCCTTAGAAACACGAAAGAGAGAAGTTATGCGCATGTGACCGCACCGAAATTAATGAGCGTTTATCAAGCACCTGAGAATTTGTCAACAATTAGGTCGGTTCAAAAAATAATTGCGGTTTTTCACCATTGACTTTAGAGCAGCATACCTCAGGTTAAAATAAAAGTCATTAACCGAAATAAGAACCTTCAGAATCTATACATTTTTGCCGACTTGCACGTCCATTTATTCTGAAGCATAGAATTCTGGAGTCCTGGAACTAATGATTTCTTCGGAGGCGTTTTGAGCTGCTGTTTGGTTGCTAAAGACCTTCCCTCGTAAGAATTGATCGAAATGCAGGGTGACGTAAGGTTTCGTAGTGGGGTTATTTCAATGTCTGCGGGGTCAGTCGAGCGACACGCAAGCTTTTTTTTTTTTTTTTCTTTTGCTTTTCATTCAAGGTCGACATGTCGAGCTTTTTTGCTTTTCCAATTTAGTACAAATGTTGAATAGTCAATATTTAGTTCCACTGCACACCCCTTCAGTTGTTTTGTGTGGGTCTGTCTCTATAATGACCCTCAATCGGATGTCTTCAATCACAGAAGAATGTTCCTGTCTCCAAGGCTCTCGTCTTCGTTTCAAACTTTCGGGAACCAATGTTGAGCTACGCTCGTCGACAGATCCTTGGTCGAATACTTGGTTGATATTGCGAGCAGTTTCGGCTACTTTACGTTCTGTTTAGAGCTCGAACAAAAAAAATTGCTCGAATTTACTTTTTCTATCGTTGATTCGAATGCATCAAATAAATTAGAATAGATATTGAAAAGAAAATGTTCACCTTGAATGAATAGAGCGAAATTCACACTTTGAAATGATATATTCCATAAACATAGTTGAATGATGTTTTATTCCAAAATAACTATCGAAGTTCAAAATCACAAAAACTGCAACTATTTTTGCACCAAAAAATAGCTTTGTAATTGAATGAATTTTGATTTAACCATTTCCAGCAACTTTTAAAAAATAATGATCTATGAATTGATGGGTCCAATTCTTATCAATTTTTCAGACATTGTATCACATAAAATAAGAAATACTCTTTGATATGTTTAATGGGACAACAAACACTAGAAAGTAGTTCAAAGTATAGAATAAAATCTAAACTAAGTATATTATTTTATGGAATGCAATAGTTGTACTACATTAAAATGAGCCAATACAGTTTTATTAGCCATGAGAAATAGACTGTATCAAAATCATCTTGAAACAATTTCAAGTTAACATTTATACAAACATTCAGTGCGCAGATACTTTTGTCACTAGAAAAGAAATTGCACAACATGAGATTTTTTTCGCACACTTACAACTAAGAATTAAAGAGAACATTGCTATAATGGTTTGTCTTTTATAAAAAGAAAGCTTTTACTCTGTAGATACAATCGACAATGGCGCCTTGCTTGGTAACCTCGAAACCAACCTGTCGACCTGATGACCCCATAGATTCGACTGGATCCTTCCGGAGATGCAGCTTCAGAGACCAGACCATATTTACTGCTATTCGACATGTTGACCAATTACGCGATGTCTCCTGTCGGCGAAAAGAGGAACCATTAGAGCGTAGCGTCTGGGAAATTCGTGCTCCGGATTTTGCAATAAAGCGTTACGCTCCACCAATCAAAAAGCCGCCTCGGGTCATTGCACAGCCAATCGAGTGAGTCTAATATATTCCTACATTACGAGTAGTTCTCTCACTATCACGAACAGGTTGGCAGCGGTGAGCACAGCTTACGAAAACGTTTAACTCATAAACTGCCAAGAATTTAGAGAAAGCAGAAATAACCGATAACTTTTATTATATGAATTGAGTTTCGGTTTGCTCGTTTCTTTCTTTGTTTTTTTGGGGTTTTTTTTGTTTTTTGTATATATATATGTGTGTGTGTGTGTGTGTGTTTTGCTTGGGGGGCTCCAAAATCCTTAAAACGTAATGATCAAAGTGTACATAGATAACTAAATGAGAAGTGAAATTGAACATTCGTTGACATTCAATATACAGATTATCTGAAGCTCTGTGTCTGAGGTACACGGTTGCAAGGTCTTCTGGGTATTTTTCCAGATGTTTTTCCGTTCCTTTCTTAATAAGTCCAAGAATACAAATCACTTGGGTTGTTGCTGTCTTCAACTGCCACATTTTTCCAATTTCTATTTTCAAGTCTAATACTTTGTTGCTTTTCGAACTCTTTGACTGACAAATTACAATCTGTTGGTACTACCATGTCTATTAATAGGCATGTCTTTTCTCTGGAGTCTTTAATAACAATGTCAGGTCAATTAGCTTTTATTGATCTGCCGGTGTGGATAATCATCATCATCATCATCATTATCATCATCATCAGTCTGTTAGCATCAATCGTTGGACATAGACCTTCCCCAATATTTGCCAGACCTCTCTATCATGGGTATCGTGGAGGCAGTACTTCCCAAATTTATCATGCTCGTCATGCCATCTTACTTTCTGTCATCCACAGCCTCACACCTGATCTCTCAGGATCCGCGTTGTGTGTCTTGATGTTCAGCGGTTGTCTAACAATCTTACATGTCCAGCCCATTGCCATTTGAGTTTTTCTAACAGTTTCCATGATGTCTCGGACTCCTGTCTTTTCTATGATATACTGTGCTGTCTTATAATCCCTCCATTTGAGGCTAGCATGATTCTCTCATGTGCATGTTGCATGGTTCTCAGTCTGGAGGGTCAACCTTTTGGTTGGGTTCCATGTTTCAGCTCCGTATGTGACTATCGGTAGGATACATTGGTTGTGTATCACTCTTTTTAGGACGAATGGGATTTTTGTTTTTGAAAGTCGATAAAATAGTAGCATTGCCTATTACTGTAACTGGCTCTGGGTAATGTTCGTACCAGTTTTTGATGTCTCTTTCCAATTGTATTGGCAGATTTTCTAGTGGAGGTATTTTCCAACTCCGCCATGTTTGTTCTTACATTCATCCGGCGTCCATAATTAGGTAATCCGTTGTCTCAGTTGACTTAGAACAAAATCATTATTTCTGGCCAGTTTCATCTCTAATCACGTTGGCTTGATAGTTAGATGTAAAAAGGTATCGGTCTCGTGCCGTTATGATAAACCCTCTGTTTCGGCTTCAAGTCCTGAGCTTTGCTATCACTGGTGGGTTACCTGTATTTGTTCAACAGCTTCGTTTTGGATTTCATCTTCTTAGCTGCTTTTGTGTGCGATTCTGATATTTCTGAATCGTTACCGATTTCTTCTGCTAGAAGTTCTCTCTTATACTCGTTCCCTTCTTTTATAATGGAGTACATTCTCTTGTTGCTTCCATGGTCCTTATCGAGCATCCTCGTTCAATCCTAAGGTATTTCCAGGTATTTTTTGAACATCGATGGTGGTTTGTACGGAGATAAGACCTCTGCCTCCATCCTTCCCGGGAAGGTATAAACTCCCCAGGTCTTCAGCCCACATCTCATCTCTCCCTCGCCTATCACGTCAGTGCTGTGGTTCACATCTCAGCTTCCGTCTACTTTCCTCTGTTAGGCCACTGCTAACATTTAGTATCGTAGACCTTATATTTCTAGTACTTTCCTCAGTATCATTATTATTATTATTGTTATTATCATTATTTCTTTTCTTGTGATTATTTTTTTTTTTCAGTGATGGTGATGCTGTGAAGAGCGTAAAAGAAGGGGACTTCAAGTCGAGTCATCACAAGGTTCATTTTGGTGATGTGTCCGACACAGAAAACAAAGGCAAAGACTTCATTGTTCATTTCAGAATCCCAACCCCCAATAAAGCCCGAAGAATCGCAGCTCGGACTGGTAAACACCCCCAGGGGCCGTATCTAAATCCCAAGCCACATGACCACCGCGGGGTAAGTTCGAACGAGAGAGAGAAATTGTCTTTAACTTCGAGAAGAGCTATCAGTAGGCTCCTTTAGTGACTATAGTGTTACATGTTGAATAGAAACCCTAAACTTTCAGGGATGGTACTTGAGGCGATTATGTTAAATATTTTTAATGGATACAACCAAAAATTTTTATGTTATCGTAGTAGCAGCCATTTTTCAAGATGGCTGCCACAAGAATCATAGAGGAAAATGGGAAATAATTTCTGATTAATCTGATACATATCCACCGATTTGTCATTGAGTATTTAAAACATTAACAATCCAAATCCCTTTTTGATGTTGTCGACACAACGTTTCTACTGATCCGTTCTTCAGCCCTCGTTAGGTGCATAATTCAAGAAAAGAAGCAAACTTCATTTTTTGTTTATAAATTTTTAAAAAATGAAGTTTGCCTCTATCCTAGAATAACACACCTGACGATGGCTGGAGGATGGATCGACCAAAACGTTTTGTTAACTATATCAAGGATGAGGAGAAGAAAAGAGGAAAGAGAAGGAAAGTCGAACTTCAAATTCGGTTCGTTGATCAACTAATTAACGAGCTATGGGGAGTGTATAATAGCTTCACTGATCAGGCGTTGAAAATGTCTCGAATTCGGAGATGCCCCATTTTCATTATTCAAAAATAATCCTACCAACCTCATCCTTGTTGTTGTTATCACAAATCCGGACTGCAAAGCAGGGGTCGATAAACTACGACCCACGAGCGAAAGCTGGCCTGCAGCCTCATTTCATCCAGCCCACCGATTTCATTGAATATAACGCAACACTCCAAAATCCCTTGTTTTCCATGTATATCTTTGGAAAGCAGACAGTAAAAAGACACTGAAAGATAACGCGAGTCTCATTTTTGCAATGGCCTCAAACCAATCAAAATATATAACCCAAAATGGTATTTCTGATGCTCTCTTAATACAAAACCACAAATTTTGAGCAGGATTAAGCAAGAAGAATCTCATAGTTCACATAGATCGATAGCACGTGGAAGTTCATGTAGGTATATGCTCCTATAATGAACAAGATTCAAGTGATTAAAAAAAAATAAACTGCTTCCATAACCTTCTATGACCATTATTTCATTTTTTTTAATCCCATTTAGCCTGTCAGACACGAACAAAACATTATTGATTAGGCACACCTCTAAAAGGGTTTACCAACTTCTGTCGTAAAGGGTTGACAGACCTGAGTATTGTGATGTTTCGCACAAAAACCCTGCGTGATACGTGGAGAATGGATGTCGTGAATGTGATGGCCATACTGTCACAAAATTTACTAAATGGCGTCCGACAGATAAACGTTACGGGAGAGTGTTTGTTCACACATGTGCAGTAAGGTCCCGTCAAATTTGTTGCTAAGGTGCATCAAGTCTCGACAACTGTTCCTCGAGATATTCAAAATGGCTGGATACTTTCCAACCAGACCCTCATAGACTTATTTTCTGACACTTTTTCGTTTGTAACAAGTTTGATCCTGTTTATAAAACAAAATGTAAACACGCATTCTAAGGGAAATTATGAATCGACGCCAGTTATATATGCTGCTTTTTACCCGGTAAATTTGGCAGTGGTGGTGGTAAAAGTCTGGATACATTAAAGATGGCTGACTACTTTCCAGCCAGACCCTCATAAACTGAATTTCTGTCTCTTTTTCGTAAGTTACAATTTGAAAATGTCGAGAATTTTGCCACATCATCATCAGTCTTTTAACGTCTGTCATTGGACATAGGCCTTCCCCAAGATCCGCCACAGTTCTCTATCATGGGCGTCGCAGAGCTTGTATTTTCTGATGGGCGTCACGGAGCCAGTAACCACTGCTTGATTTACCAGGTAAAAAGCAGCACATATGGCTGGCGTTGATCCATAATATCCCTAAGAATGCCAGTTACCTTGGTGAAAATACGACCGGTAACGTTCTTTATTTACGATCAAATAGACAAAACAGGTTTGCTTAGTCACTCGATAGGATGGTCAACTGAAACACTGGGATAAAGGGTGATCAATAAATGAGTTAGTTTCCTTGCCTTTTGAGGATCGTGATCAATAAAAAAGACAGATTTTCAAGAACAAAACAATAAACAAGCGTGAATACTGGTGGACAATTTGGCATAAAACTTTCATTGAAAATCGCCCCCCCCCCCGAATAAAAACCTATTTAGGGGGTAATTTTTAAAGGGCAGTTTCCGGTGAGTGTGTGTGTGTGTGCAAATTTCAAGTTTCTACAATGAACGATTAGGGCTGGGCGAAGACCAGATAAATAGATAGATATGAACGTCATAACACATGAATAATCAAAGCCCAGCAACAGTGATTATACCGGTCTATTGTGGGTAGCCATGATTGATTCATATTGGAAGCCTTGGAGTCGGCAGTCCGTGTTGAAATGGCGGCTTAGATCGGAACCTAGAGACCTGAAGCTGACAACTTTGTAAGTTATGAGTGTCCGAACTTTTACTTTGGAAAGGCATGAATCTATCTCTTTTCCCTTCGGCAATGGGTAAATAGCTTGGTTGACTGGGTTCTTCAGTCTTGGTTGGCAACCAATTTAGTCGACGAGCAACTCTGAATGCCAACCGGGAAAGTCCAACCTCTCGTCCAATGTGGCGAGAGGCTGGTAACGGACAGAGTCGGGAACGGTCAACGGGGTGATCAATTAAAAAAACAGAGCATAGATTATTGATGATACACTATTACAGTTTTCCTTCGCTATCTGAAAGTAGAGCAGTCCTATAGAAGCCTTCGAAGCTTCGACAGGGCCTGGCAAGCCGGAAATTGATTATGATAAATCGCTCAAGTAGCATAGAGGAGAAATTTAGAATAAGAAAATTTTTTAAAATGAGCGGACGAAATAACGTTACCGCCGTCTCAATTTCCCCATGACACTTCAAGTAGAAGAAGTTTTTCTTTAAATCCCTTAAACAGTTTATGTAAGTTGATTTATTCTTATCATAAACCGTCGGATTCAACGTGGAAGGTGGGTAAAATTTGTCAAGTCATGACCCAAATCGTGCAGAATAAATTATCTTATATCTATCTTTTCAGTTTCCACCAATCAAAAGCCTCGGTCTTCCTGAACTTGTGACGTCATTCCAACCAGATCCTTTGAACGCTCGGTTTAAGAGAGAACACCTGGATATACGTAAGTGAGATCGTTAAAGGGTAAAATCTTTTGGGATTTTCATTGAGAAACTGGTGATTTGGCGATTATGACGAGGGAGTGAGATTCGGTATCAATATCATACATATCATCCTGCTTGTTGGTATTTACGACCGTTACGCTTTGTAATTACTAATTTTTTCTCTGGTGTCTTCTCATACTAATATAACTTGGCGGTTCCAGTTCATGGATTGCACAACTCAGTAAAGGAGGTAACTATGCAAATATTCTGATACTAGTAACTCCGGAAAAAATTCCCTTCATTGGAATCAGTACTAAAAATTCTCGATATTTTTCTCTTTCTATACGAACATATAAGAGATACCAACGGGGGCAAATCACTCAGGAGAGAATTCATCATCATCATCATCATCATCATCATCAGTCTTTTAACGTCTGTCGTTGGACATGGACCTTCCCCAGGATTCGCCACACTATCATGGGCATCGCCAGTACTTTCTGAATTTGTCTAGCTCTTCTCTCCATCTAATATTTTGCCGGCCTCAGTTTCACGTGTGATCTCGGGGGGGTCTATGTCGTGAGTTATGATATCCATCGGTTGTCCACCATTCTTACAACACGGCCAGCCTACTGTCATTTCAGATTTTTAATGGATTCTATGATGTCCCTGACTCTTGTCTTTTCCCGGATGTACTGTGCTGTCTTGTGGTCTCTCCATGTGAAGCCCAGGATAATTTTTTTCATGAACACGTTGCATGGTTCTCAATTTGTGGATCTTGGTTAGGTTCCATGTTTCAGCTCCATAAGTGACTACCGGGAGAATGCATTGGTTGTATACTCTTCTTTTTAGGATTAATGGGATCTTCTTATTTTTGAAGGTTGAGCTTGCTCTGCCAAAGGTTTGCCATCCTAGTGTGATTCATCCCTTGATTTCTTCTTCTTTTGAGGGTCTCACGGAGATTCGTTGTCCTACGTAGATGTAGTGATCTACTTCCTCCAATTCTGTGTTCTCGATTTTTATCTTGGTGTTTTTATCTCCGATGTGGTTGTTGCACTTGATCTTACTGAAGTTCATGTGTAGGCCGACTTTCTTGCTCTCTTCATTTAGTTCATCTATCATTAGTTGGAGGTCGTGTAGGTTCTCTGCGAATAGGGCAATGTCGTCTGCAAATCTGAGGTTGCTCAGATACTCATCGTCTAATTCCCTTACCCTCCTATACTCTGATTTAAAAAAATAAAAGAAAAGATATGCTGGGAAGAGACCGTCGGTAAATGACTGGATGGCAAAACGACTGTATGACATGAAATGGGGGCATGTAAACTCATCAAGGAAAGTAGTTTGAAAAGACAACAGACCCCTAAATCATTTCCCTTTGGAACTTTGCATGAAATATCTAATCAAGAAAATCGATACGTGCAGAATTTATGGTGGCTTCGATTAACAAGATTTTCTGATCAGTCAAAATCATTGAAAATGCTAATTGTTGTATCGGACAGCAATCGTTTATATGTACAATGGATGCGATCAGTACGTATATTAAACCATTAACTCAAATTGCAGTTCAATAGTTCCTATTTATCCGAACCCCCATGAGAAACAGATATGAAATAAGGTCGGTCCAACTTGGGGAACCTCCACGCGAACGTGTAGAGTATGAAATTCGTCAAAACGACGAACCATGATCCCTTTGATCTATACTACGTAGAGCAATGCCAACACCGAAGCGTCTATATTCGTCAGGTCATGCTCAACCTCACATGGAGAGATCACAAAACACTCCAATATACTCGGGGGGAAATAGGAGTCCAAGACATCATAGAATCCATTGAAAAACTCAAATAGCAATTGGATGCTAATGTATTAAGAATGGCAGACAACCTACGGACATCACGACTCATAATATGGATCCCCAGAGATCACAAGACTGATGATGAATCGTCGTTACTTGCCGTTTTTAATGAGCGAATTGCTCAAGTTTCTCGAATCGTTTCCTTTCGCCAATAAATAGCTATCCCCTACATTTTTAATGTTCACTTTACACCACTTTTTCGTTTTTAAGAAAAAAGGCATCACGCGAAAAGAGCGTTTAACGTTTGTTTTGCTGCAGGCTGCGAGCCCCCTTCTCTCTTTCTCTCTCTCTCTTTCTCTTTTTTTCTTTCTTTCTTTCTCTCTCTCTCTCTCTCTCATAAACATACAATACTCTTGTACCTCCCACCGACGACGACACAGCCAAACTTAACATTAACACCATTTCGGGGTCTGCAAACGTTAAAAAAATGTTCCTACATGAATTCATGCTAACTACCTTCTCGCTTTACACCATTTCGGCTTACGAAAGGTATTCATAGGACCACTCAAATTTCAGATAACAGGGGGTAATCTTTAATAGTATATAATCAATAATCTTTCCATTCCAGTTGATCTGAGGCAAGTCACACCTGAACATCATCAAAAGTTCAAAACCCACTGGATTACCCGGAAAACGCCCGAACCCCAATGGACTCAATCTCTGATTTTACATAAAGAATCCTTCCGAAAACGATACGCCGCTTTCACGGTAAGTTAATACAAATATCTTATTCACTGAAATCTAAATAATTTGGTCACTTCCTTATCTATCAATCAATCTATCTATCTATTTCTAGTCAAATGAAGACTACGAATTTTCATTTCTTTTTTTTGTTTGTTTTTTTCCAAATCGAACGGAGACAGTTGCACCCTACAGGTACAATTCTGTATACAAGGGTAACTTGACCTTTGGATGAACAAAGATAGGTGGCGCTGGTCTCTGGTGATCTCAAAAAGTCAATTTTAAGGTCAGGTCAATTTTGGCGTCTCCAAATAAGGTGGATTTTGGCGTTTTCAAATCTAACAGAGGCGGCTGCACCCTATGGTCTCCAAAGAGTTTGGTGTTGGTGATAAATAGATTCTTTTTTCTCCAATGGCAACAACGCTTATAATATAAGATTCGTTTTCCTTCTTTTTCCTTGTTAGGCCTGAATTCCACACCTATGGAGCAGCGAAAGCCACATCGGATTGAACTCTTTCAATCGTCTGAAAAACTCTTTGAATATTAATGACCTTTCTCCAAATTGTACCAACTGTAATCATTATTCTCCTTTGGTTTCAGCCGGTTATTGGGTCCGAAATCGTTGCTCCTGATTCCAGGTCTATTAATCGAAACTAAATGTATTATTATCATTATTACTATTGTGTTTCAGCGTCACCGTCGTCTTGACCGGACAGTGCACAGTGCTTTGATGGAAAGAATCGAGGAGGATTTTACCAATAAATTGAAGAACCATCGACTCACGAAGTAAAAATGTTAATCGATGCCAAAACACAGAGCTACAAAATCATCCATTTTCCGTGTAGAAAAATATCAAATGTCGGACGAGAATAAAAACCAGCATGGAGACGTATTGAACTTTTATGGATAATTTTTTCAGATATCAGACATTAAGACCAGCTTCAAGCCAATTTGACCAATAGTACTTCCTATCGCACCTTGTTTTTTTCTTTCAATTTTTTATGCTATTGATCCGTAAGATCTTCCTCTCCTCTGGGAATTTTTTTAGTTATGTAAAAAGGTAATTGTCCAGAGGCTATAGAAGGCGTCCTGTTTACAATAGAAATATAATGGGAAAACGAGCCCTAACTTTGTGCTAATTCCACCATTCGTGTACTCTGATGTATTGAAAACCCAATTTTTCTCTTCCTATTAGAGATTTTTTCGTGCCCTCTCGAACAATCTTTTTTTAAATAATTCACAATTTTGGCTATGCTGTAGCTAATGTTTTTGTAAAAAGAGGGCATTTGAAAATCAAAGTTAAGAATGAATTGTGTCACACGAATGGCGGAAGTGGCATAAAATAAAGGCTCGTTTTCAAATTATATTTATATTGTAAATGGGAACCTCTTTTGAAACCTTTGAAAAATCAATTTTTCTTCAAAAATGACCAATTCCCAGAGGATAGGAATGTCTTATACATTGGAAACACAAAAAATTAATCGCTAAAAAAAACTTAACAGAAATTTTTTAGATGAGACCACGGTATGTCAGAAGTGACTGACCAATTGCTCCCAATCGGAACCCGCACCCAAGGGGAGCCTGCACTAGTGTTGTCTACTCTAGTCTTGTCCAATTCACACAACAGTAGCAATATATTGTAAAACACCTGAAAACCAGGTTTTGTAAGTTTTACTGAAGACAGCAACGAATTTAATTTTCTTCTGGAATCTTAAAAAGTCAATAGAGTTTGTTTATATCATGACATATTTTGTCAATCTTCAATCCAAACCTGGAGTTAACTTTGTTCCTTAACCGGTAAAAGAATAAAAACAACAATCCTCACATTTATAGAGGTAAAAACTCGCATTCTGACCAACTTATTGATAGTTGTGTCTCTGATCGACTGAAATAAATCAACAAGTCTTACCATATCTACCAAATCTCATCTTAGAAATAGGCGAGGGCTTGTTTCATTCTAATATATATATATGTGTGTATATATATATATATATATATATATATATATATATATATATATGAAATTAACTCTTATTTGAAATCACACCAACTGATTAGTAGACTGGTGTCTTGCCGACTGAGCTAAACTGACAAATCTCACATACCCAGGGAATTTATCTTACGGATACGCAAGGGCTTATTCCATTCTGATAAATACATTTATACAAAAAAATTATTGTTTTTTTTTTATAGTTTTTTATACTTATTATATATACAGTACAAAAGTTGCGATAATCATCTCAAGTCGGAATAAATGCAGGAGTGGAGTTAGACCCTGCAGCAGTCAGGCGTGTTACCGTATGATTTGATCGTTTCCATCCCACCACAAAGATACGAAATCAATAATGAACATCATCTATACCTTTAAGATTCTACCACCTTTGGCAGTAAACATGGGCCCCCTGTAATGATGTTCCTAATCGTGTACTGCAGCTCTGGAGGATGGCCCTGCCAGGCATCGTGTTTGATGGACTTCCTCATCCATGGGTATTGGGGGGGGGGTGAAATGCACCCCCTCCCAGGTTCGGCGTTTTTATCGAGGGTGAAGGGGATTTAAATTTTGGAAGCATATAGTCAATAAATTTACGTAACCGCATCTTGATGTTTCCGTATAAAAGGACTGCAGCGTCATTCGGTGGTACTCCATCGGGTCACCTCAGGGTCGGGCCAAGTACACACACTAACATCTGGATCATACAATGAGTCGTACTTACTTACACTACAAATGGCCGTATGACAAGGTCCCAACTCCCTTCGGATAGGTCACAATCCGCCAACACTTTATACGCCCACGTTGTGTTCGAAGATCTGCAGAAGGGATGTTGACGAAGTTGGTTAAAACTTCTTCCAGTTGAGCTGGTCCGGTGTCACAAAGCAAAGTCTCCGATGTTGTTGATGATCTCAAGGATACGACGAAACAGTCCAACAAATGTAAAATTCATTACGGGAAGTGCATTATCTCCTATAGCCAGTTTTCTTCGAAGCCATCCAGAATTTCTTATAGTTCTCGTCTTCAGTGAGTTGAGAGAGATAGGCGGCATGTCACCAGGGGCCCCGGTTCAATTTCACAGGCTTTGGTCACTGTCTGGATCCAACTCCAACCGTCTGGCATTGAGGACCCGTACGGATCAAAATACCCATTTCTCACTGCATGCAATACACAGCTGCTATCTACGGCACTGCCCCAATCTCAAAATTTTGGGGGTTATTTACGGATTATGAAACTGGAATTAGCTACCCCAGGAGCAATTGGATGTATCAGTCGACAGGATATTCAGGCGGAGACTGCAGCGTTCTCCTGATGTTCTTCAGTTGATGCACCGAGAAAGATATTGACTCGATAGATGTGTCTCCTCACAAAAATAGATGAAGGAATAGATAAAAACTCTCTATTTTAATAACGTTCTAAAGTAAGTTTTGGGCCATGTAAATTATTTCAATTTACTTCACGTCGACCTGCGAAATCGGCGCTAATCAACCGTAATATTCGTCGACTGACCAGGTATAAAAGAACGTTGCAAAATATGGAATTCTTTCGTCGATGTAAAGGACCAATCGAAATTGAAAAAGTTGGCTAACATATTCTAGGCATAAAAACGTTCCGGAACAGAATGTTTTTTTTTTTGTTTTTTTTTTTTTTTTACGCCAGTATTGGAAGTCAGCTGTTGTTGACTAACTGTTATCTGACAATTTCTTTGAGTATTTAATGCAAACTTTTAGAGCTACGGCTGCTTTCGCTGCTTTCAACCGTGACGTAATTCGACAGTTCTAAGAAGGGGGAAATTTTCATGTTAAGGCCAGTTTTAAATAGGTTGACGGTGTTTATAAAGGATTAAGTGACCCGAAGAGAGAGTGGTTAAAGAGAGGTAGACAGCGTTCGTAACAAAGAAAGAAAGATGTCATCTTAATAAGAGGGGTGTAATAAGGGACAGAAAGCGTTGGTAAAGATAGAGATATACAATATAGAGAGTGGGAAAAGAGAGAGAAAGATTTTCTTTTTTATGTCACACTACGCCATATTATTTCTTTTGAAAAAATCATTTCTTGAGATGAAAAAAATAGAGAGAAAGAAAGAAAGCAGGCAATATAGTATTTACACGTCTTATATATATTAAGAATCTCTTCATTTTACAATGAAATATGTTGATTATCTGATGATATTTCTCGCTTTACTTTTAATACCATGATTTTTTCTTTTAACGAGGATTAACTTGAAAAGCCAATTTGAAAGAAATACTTTTATTACAGAAACAAATGTTGACAAATGCTGTCTAACAGGGACGATAATAAGACGAATATCTCATCAAAAAATGTACATCTGCAGAAAATATTTGAAAAACATTCTCCCCCTCTGTCTCTCTCTCTCTCTCTCTCTCTCTCTCTCTCTCTCTCTCTCTCTCTCTCTCTCTCTCTCTCTCTCTCTCTCTCATATAAATGAACAATTTTATCCCTGAGATGTATTCGAATGTCCATTGTAAATTGCAGATATTTTCTTCAGCTAAATTGTTACTTTTAAGTGGAAGGGTCCATGGTTACAGACTGAACAAATCAAACGGTTTATTTGACATATCTAGACCGACAGACGCGTGCGTGCGTATGTATGTGTGTGTGCGTGTGTGTCTTCACACTCTCTTCCCCATCCTAACATCAACTGCATCAACCCATCGGCTGGACCAGTGGTTCCCAAACTTATTTTTTTGCGGAACCCCTATACGATTTTTCAAAGATTGTGGAACCCGTACTTATATAGATCCCGCCACCCCAATTTTAATAAGACTTTAAATGAAACAAAAATTGTTTTAGAGAGAGAATTTATTCATATAAAAAATATAATGAATGAAACTCTGTCTTTACATCTCCCAACTTATTGCTTTGAAAATGGTGAATATCATTTTTTTATTAATGGATATTTAGTAAAATTTATCAAAAGACATCTCAAAGAACCCCAGGATTTTTCTGCGGAACCCACTTTGGGAAACACTGGGCTGGACATTTGCCATGCAGCCATAAATATTTCATTGAGATTTCTAATCAGACTTGATTAGTTTTAAACAAGTACTTACGGATATCTAAAACAGGGTTTCTCGAACTGGGTCCCCGAAGATATAGCGCAACTGACCCTCGTGCTGTCTTTGTCCCCGGTCTCTGATAACCCTTACTGCATCACTGGCTGTGTGTAATAGTTCCCCCCTCAAATGACCCATCGTTATACGATGATGGTAACCAGAGACGACACTAATTGACATTCTGGTGTGTCCGTGTGTTGGTTCGATTGCATGTCCAGACTATCTTTTGAAAGGAGGCCCCTAATGGCTACTTGAACTGACCTCAACGTCTCTCCACTGGCTTTTCCGATCAGCAGATACCAGTCTTCTCTGCCAAAACCAGCCCCACGCCTAACAGCCTAATGGTGGATGAATTAATAAACGGAGAAAGCTTAAGCCTAGTGACCCGGAAGGGAGGAGGACTGAGAGTAACGAAAAAAAAAATGGTTCTTTTGGGAGTCCAAAAATGGTTTGAGTGACCATGTATTTTGGATTCTGTATATGATTCATATCTATGTATGATATAATACGTCACGTGT
Organism: Thysanoteuthis rhombus; assembly: GCA_963457665.1. NCBI lineage: Eukaryota > Metazoa > Mollusca > Cephalopoda > Oegopsida > Thysanoteuthidae > Thysanoteuthis > Thysanoteuthis major. The sequence goes on from OY735224.1 coordinate 36,347,417, forward strand.
ATGTCTGTATTTTTGTCTCTGAAATTTGTCAAGGGATATAAGTATTAAATGTTTATCATAGAGTAGTGTAACTTTTTATTGGTGGTAGCGTAAAAAAAAAATCCGGGTTCATTCTGGTTGAACAAATACGAGAACATGATGTTTTTGATATTAACGTTATTTTTACGACATCAGCAAACCAACAACTTAATGATACTGTATATTTAGTACGTTATACATAATACAATTATATAAGTTATTTAATGTGACTCAACGTCACTTAATTCTATCCAACGGTAGGTGGAACAGGGGCAAGGTCATAGGGAGCCTCATAAAAGTTCAGCCCGCTTGGTCAATAATACACTACTGCTATCAGCCGGTCTCTGGCTGCTGGTTAAGTGTTCACTACTTGTAGAGAACTTCCCTATGGTAGTTCAACCAACTGCAAGACATTAGGGCCGGGGTTGGACGCCCGACGGGCCTTGGGTCAGGGGATGTCTTCCACACCAATCGATAACTAGTACAGTCACACGTCGACTTGAGCCCGAACGGCTTACGTCCGATCGCTGATACGTCGCCGTATAAGCTTATTGTTCATTTACTGCAGATGACGGGAATTTCAGTCATTACAGTTTTATGCCCAAGCTCAAAACTTAGAATTTGTTTCTTAATGTTTGCTTCAAATTCACTCCAAACAAGGAAGGAAAACAGTAGTGTTTAAATGGACAATGAAAACATGTAATGGATGATGCAAGGAAGCCGTATGTACAATAGTTTACATAAAAGGGTTTATGTAAATATGAATGTGTCGTGATATAGTCTGTGTTTTGTGCGTATATTTCACGTCACCGTTCGATTTACGCCCAGATCAAGTCAAATGCAAGTCCGTATCAGACTGTCTGGTTGATGGTATCGTTACGAAAGTTCATCTACCACCCAGGCCCCAGGGGTGAGGTTTATGATGGCTTCCCTCGATCTTCTGATATCATAATGTCTCGGTGAACACGTTCTCCGCAGCACGATGTCCTAAAAGCAATACTTTCTAAATGCTTATAAGCCCAATTTAGAAAACATAATAGTGTTTGTCACTAGTCTGGTTAGTTCCACAAAAGAAACCGTCCCGTGGCCAACATCGATCGGCAGCATGTCATTCATATGGGGCGGGGGTGATCAATATTTGAGGGGAAATTTTCAAAAAACGAAAGAAAAAGTTTTTCTAGATATTATAAGGAGTAAATGCTCCATACATACATACATACATACATAGCCAGACTGAATTAAAAACTGAAGAAACCTATGTTGACAGTTTGAGTGCACAGTTTCTAATTCCTACATGAAAAAATATATATATATATATATATTGTAATATATAATCCAAAATACTCACGTGTACACCCAACCAAACAATTTTTACTCTCTCCTCTCACTCTTCGGGGTCCGTAGGCTCAAGCCTTCTCAGCCTAATGTTTAACACGCCACTGCTTCTGCCAAGCCACCCCTATCAGCCGGTCTCTGCTTGCTAATATGGTGCTGAATACTTGCAGAGAGCTACGCCCAACGTAGTTCCACCAACAGCAAGACATAAGGATAGGAGTTGGGAGTCTGGGGGGTCGGGAAGATGCCATCTTCTACACAATCAATAAATGTACGAGTGGCCAAGTGGTTAATGATACGGAGAATGAGGTCGGTTAGCCGTGTCCAAACTGTGGCTGAAACAAGTTTGCGTTCACTTTGTGTACTATTGCCCTTGGGAAAGACTTACATCAATATATCCACACACACCCACTAACACATCATGGTCCAGCGTGTTAGGGTATAGCCCATCGACCACACCCCCATGCCTTACACTTATTTGAGGAATGCCTATGGTCAACAACGAACTTTTAAAAAGCTTATAGAAAATAAGATTTTTAAAAATAGGAATAAAAAGAGAGCTCCCTCACGGTATTTGCACCAATTGCACGAGGGTAGGGCCGGGTTGGATACCTAACAGGAGCCCTGGTGGTCGAAGGGTTGTCTTCTGTCTCAATCAATAAATATTACAGTAAACTCTCGTTCTAACAATATTCGTTCTATCAGCACCATTTAATGACACGCGTTCTAACGGCGCGTTCGTTTCTAAATTTTTGCAAGACTATTAGAAACTGTCAGTCAAAATTGTTAACACGGGTTTCTCTCAGTTTCTTTGTTGGTCAGTCTGGCTGGCTATGTATGTATGTATCCGCACCGATGGGGCTGTAAATCTGAACATTTACTGATTCTTTGTCTTTTGAGAATTCCTCACAAAAATAAATTTTAGTGCAAGGGTGGGTCGAGTTTGCAATGTAAGTTTAAGATAAACTGATCCCTTATTTCATGTACAGCAACATTCACGGTTGATTTTTTTTTTTTTTTTTTTTGAAAATCTAGATTTTTTTAGTGATCACTGTCCAACAAAATGTGAGAGAAATAGAAGAACTTATTCATTGATCATTTTTTAATTGATCACCCCAACGCAGTATGCTGCCAAAAGACGTTGGTGACGGTTTATATTGTTTGAGTAACCAGACCTGTTATCTATATAGGTTCATTCGTTTTATTTGCAAAGCTATAATCCGTGTTGAGGCATTAGACTGTGAAAGGGCCATAAAAAGAAATGCTTGCACACTCGCAGCCATTGTTCTTTGTTATCGAGTCTCTCTTCCCATCCGGACCCCCCAGGATTAAGCCTACTCAGCACAATGGTTAATACTCCACTGTTTACCACTTGTAGTGAGCTGTCCTCCTCACAGCACATACACACACGGTAGTTCCAACAACTGCAGGACGTTAGGGTCGGGAAGGGTAACCTGGAGAGTCTGGGGTCGGGGAGATGCCGTCCTGTGCAACAATCAATAAATGTGCGAGTGGCCATGCGTTCAAGTCCACAGAGATTGAGATCGGAGAGCCGTAGTTCAAACCACAGCTGAGGACGGTCCGAGTTCACTTTGCACTAATGCCCTAGGGAAAGGCATGCATCCATCTCTCCCTCCTTCTTAACATGTCATGAACTAACGTGGCCATCACTTCTTACTCCTCATACATATCACAGATTATTTATAACAACGGACCTTTTAAACTGATCCCTTATCTTGTGTTTGGCAGCATTCACAGTTGAATTTTTGGAAATCCAGGTTTTTTCAATGATCACTGCCCAACAAAATGCGAGAGGAGTAGAATAACTTATTAATTGATTATTTTTTAATTGATCATCCCAATACAATACGCTGCCAAAAGTACGCTGATGAAAAGAGAATAAAATTCCAAAAATGAGGGAGAGAGAGAGGGGAGGGTACAGATGCCCCATCGTGGTTACGCCAGCCAAATGCAAGACTGTCGGGCCTGGGTGGGAAGCCTGACGGCCCTTGGGTTGGGGAGATGCCGTCTTCCACATCGATCAATAAATATTAGTCCGTCTGGTTAGATGGTATCATTTCTGGAAATACTCTTCCCACTATTTTTACTTCTATTTCAACAAACCGCGACGATCACTACTTGATTCGTTACGTTTTTAGAAGATGTGATACGTTGTGAAAGATTTGATACATTTTCAACAAATTTTCGGTACGTTTTTTGAAAGATCGGGTACTCTATAGAAAGATTCGATACGTTTAAAATCATTTGGTTCGTTGTGGCATATTTGATACGTTTTTTTCTAATAGATCTGTTACGTTTTTGAAAGATTCGACGCGTTGTTGAAGATTTGATATGTTTTCTAAAATATTCGGTACGTTTTCGGAAGATTTGGGACGTTATAAGCTGTGATGTTGGTACGTTTGATCAATTTCTTATGGAAGCCCTGATCACAACCTGTCTCGACCATTTCTAACTCAACAATGTTTTACTTTTGAGCGACTACTGCTACTTTAACGAAAACTGCAACTCTTTCGCTTTAATCGTCACCTCTGCCAACGAAGTTAGAAGGAGTGCGTGTATACGCTCGTGTCTGGTCTGATGATCCGTCTGTTAGCTCACACAATATCTCCGAAAGTTCTCAATGAATTTCAATATCCCTCCGTGGAAAGGTTGGCCATGGTCTGAGGAAGAATTGATCGAATTTCAGGGCAGATCTGGGAATGTTTTACGATTACCTCCCCTGAATCGTAGCTATATCTCCGTCCTCACAGTACCTCTAAAAGTTCTCAATGTATTTCGATGACGTTCTGTGAAAGCTTCGGACCAGGCACCGAGGAAGAATTGATTAAATTTTGGGGCAGCTCCGGAAATATTTTACTGTTACCTCCCATGCATCGTTGTTATCTATGACCTGACTTTCATTCAGTTTTCAGTGACAATGGCATAGGCTGAGATATGTGCCCTCTCAGTACTTTTTTTACTTGCTTCTGTTTCGACAATTTTCAATTTTAAGCGACCCCTTCTTCTTAGACGAAAACCGCAACTCTTTCTTTGATCATTATAAATATACGAGATACTAATCCAGGGACAGATCCAGGATTTTAAACAGTGGGGTTCAAGGATTTTGAGCGGGGCTGGGGGGGGGGTCCGACTGACAGGAAAAATATTTTCACAAGTAGATACGAGAAAAACAAAAACAAATTTCAACCGTCAAAAACAAGTGCTTAGAACTTTGGCTTCTATTACTGAGCGCTTAGTATGGAGGAAGTGTTATGCTCAAGTTCCATTCTCTCTGGATTATGCCAAAGGTTCGCAAAGAAAAGAAGTGTTCGATACGTTTTGATATCAGCATAGCTGCAGGAATACTACTCCAGCTCGTTACGGTATGACAAAAGAGTCAAGTAACATGACTGGTTCCCCACATGGTTAAACTTCACTCCAACTTCTATTTCGATGATTACAGCAACTTTTGTATTGTATATATGATAAATAAAAGAATATAATGATATTTTTTGTATAGAAGTATCTATTAAGATCGAATAAGCCCTTGCTTATCTATTAATTAAACGTTCGTTAATATATAAGACTAGTCTAAGTCAATAAGAAAGCTTCTTGGCAATCAGTTGGTCACAGGCTCAGGACGCAGGAGAGGATTTGAATTTTACAGATCGATTTACATCCCTAATTTTAGTGAAGATTGGTTTGCTACTCTCGTTATTCTTGTTCTTGTGACGGTAGCAAAATAAAGTCAACTCCAATTTTGGGGTTTGACAAAAAAGATTATGGATCACTTGAACTTCCCTCACTTCGTGTTGCATTCAACGACACCGTTTGACTGCCTAGGTAGTTTTACCCAGGACCTACAATGGATTTGGGAAGAATATTGAAGAGGAGTTGGGGGGAAGGGTTAAAGGAAGTGCTAGTAGTCACTCTTTAACTGAAATATGGAACCTAACCGAAAGACTGTGTCTCAAACTGAGAACCATGCAACGCGCAGACGAGAGAATCATGCTTAACATAACACGTAGAGATTACAACGGTACGATGTATTAAAGAAAGAACAGGATTCAGATATCGTAGAATCAATAAGAAAACTCGGCCTAGCCATGTTGCAAGAATTTCAGACAACCGCTGGACATCGCGACTACCAACGTGTACCCCCAGAGATCATATGAGAAACTGCAGCCGGCCGAAAATAAGATGGCTCTGCGAATCGTGGGGATGGTCAGCGTCCAACGACGGACGCTAACGATGATGATTGGTGAAGTGACGGTGAGGATTGAGCGGAGGAATTGACGGCACACCACGGTATTATTGAATGCACGTCGTACACACGTACACAGAATGGGCATCTGTTGGGTAGGTCGGTCTTCGTAAACAGATCAGAATTATTAATAAAAAAATCTAAAAAAAAAAAACAAGACGCCAGACAAAATAAGATAACGAAGAAATATATGGTAGGGAGGTCAAAGTAAAATTAATGGTACAACTCAGGGAAGGTGGTCCCGAATGGATATAAAGTGACGTCACGCAGATATGCGATCTGTAGAAAAAAAAATTAATAAGCGAAGCACTGTCAATATAATTTATGTATTTACTTCAGTTTTTTTTTTTCTTTTCATGAATTTTCTTAATATTTTTTTTTTTCATTCATGCGCCATTTTTAATATCGAGAGCCCGCAGGTGCGAAATTTTCACACTCACACCTGCCACTAGACGTCAGCAGAATTTTCAGTCGGGGACCTCTTTCGCTATGCAGTGCCCGATTTATTATTAAAAAAAATTTTTATTCGTTGTCATTTTTGAGCGCAATGTTGTAGTGCGGTAGGAAGTGCGTTCCCTTACTTTGTTAGTGAGAGAACACCGCCCCCCCCCGTATGTATACTTCTAAAATTCTCATTTTGTCTGTCTGTTTGTCTGTTTGTACCCTCTAATTGACCGAGACGGTGCATTGCAGATATTTTGAATCCTAGTACGACACAGGCGTTCCCCATAGAAACATTCCACGCCTGCGCTCGCTCAGTGTCTAAAAACGGCGCATGATTGATAAGGAATAAAAGAATTCACAAAAGAAAAAAAACATAAGTCAGTACATAAATAATACGTCTGGCTGCTGCAGGGCCAAACTCCACTCCAACTTCCATTCTGAGTGAAGATTATTACTGCAACTTCTGCATTATATATATATATATATATATATATATATATATATATATATATATATATATATATATATAATGATTAAAATTAAATGTATTTATATATAAGAACAGAATGAGCCCGTGCGTATCTGTATAATAAGACTTGTCAATTTAGCTCAGTCAGTAAGACAGTCTCCTGGTAATCAGTTGATTGTGATTTTAAATCACGGTGGGAGAATTTGAAATTGTACAAATCGGTTCACAACCCTACTTTTGATGAGGATTGTTCTTGTTGTTCTTGTTCTCGCTACGGTAGAAAAATAAAAACGACTCCAGGTTCGGGGTTTAATAGTTTGGTTATTGCTTTGAATAAATTAAATTGTTTGTAATTCTGTTATGCATCGCTTCGTGAATTTTTGACATACTGTATGACGTCAGCTGAATTCTAATCGGACCATCTCGTCTATGTTGTGCCCAAGGTACTTCCTGTCGTACCACCCAGCTGTAAAGGCTTGCTTCCCTCTCTGGATCGCTGCGCTCGCTGGTGCAGGCAGCCCTGCACTCTTTCACTTTCCCTATTGACGCTCCACCAATGTTTGAGTGTGAAGGATTTTTTTTTATGCTTACTTGGAAACTGAGTGGGAGAAAAAATGAACTGTGGTCAAGTGAACGCTAAGGTCACCGTGACACAGATAAGCAGTAGGTTATCGATGTGAGATTAGTGCGTGTATGGTTTTGTGTGTGTGTGTGTGTGTGTGTGTGTGTGTGTGTTTGTGTTTGCAAAGTGTGTACAGACGTATGTGTCAGACCTTCCAAGTCTCACGCATTCTGGGCGAGTTACACGCATTTCAATACATTTTCACACAAACACGTAAGGAAGGAAAATTCAGACGCCTTTCATTAAAGAAAATGGTTGATTTATTTACAGTCATTGATTTGGTTAAGATTTCTAGTGAAAAAAATAAATCCCGTCTTTGGTGAGTATTTAAACATGTTTTAAGTTGACTTCTAAACAACACTTGATTTCAGTGGCTGATAGGCCCCGAATCGTGAAGTCAATCTTGGATACACTATTTCCGAAGTTTTCTGGGGGAGCACTACCCTAGAGGCCTCCCCACCTCCAAGTTTTCCCTTTGCTTTTTCTTTTTTTTTTTTCTCTCTTGGGCAGGGGTCATACGATTCTTATTTATTCTCAACATTGGAACTGGTGGGGTCTGGTGGGCGAACACATGGGTACAGATATGATTTTTCTAGTGTGTATTCATCTGTGTCAGCTCAACCGCACCTTATCAGCATGTTCCCCCCCCCTCTGCCTTTCGAGGTGCAGAAATACCATGAATAGTGTGGTTTCGATTAGTGCATGTTTTAATATAGTGAGCTCAAGGTATCGCTGTACAAATAAATATAGCTAAGTATAAGCCGAAAACAAAAACACCTTAAATCGTAAAACCATGAATACGGCGGTTTCGAATAGCACGAAATTTTCAGAACGAATTAACCGCGTTAATCAAGGTATACCTGTATATGTATTCACTTGTCTGTCTGTCTGTCTATCTGTCCGTCTATTTGTCCTCAAAATGCCTCAGTCTGTTTCAATGACAATTTGTGGAGGAGGGTTGGGTCATTTTTTTGTAAATATTTCCTTTCAAAGTTGGAATATATTTATTCACTCGTGTCTGTCCATCTGTCCGTCCGTTTGTCCACGATATCTCAATCAATTTTGAAAACATTTTATGGAGGAAGGGCAGCTCATCTTTTCTTTCTGCATTTTTTTTCCGGGCAATATGTTCTTTCGGGGTGGCAAAACAGTTGATTCGGACAAAATCAACGCTAATCGAATTTAAGGGAGTAAACTCTTCACTGCTTATCACTTTAAACCAAACCTATTTACAAAACTGACATTTCCCTACCATGATTTGTAATCACGACAATGTGATTAGAAGGCAACTCTCTTACCAACCCCCTACGAATCTATTTATTATATATACATATACTGTTTATATAATACATAAGTTGCCCAACTGCAGCCAGGCTTAATTTCTTGTTTTTTGGGGGGGGGCTGGACTTGAAGTGTCATGGGGAGATGGAGGCGGTGGTTGCCCTATTTCGTTCGTCTGTTTTTATTCACCTGTATTTTACTTGGACAAGTACAACAATAACGATCCTCACAAAAAATTAGGGGTGAATTATAATCCTGTTCCAACTTGCTAGGCCCGTCCATTTTTAGAAATACATTCCTAACTCGTTTCGTTACCAGACTTTGAGCTGTATTCAAATTCATTTTCCTTAAATCTGTAATTTAAGGCGGATGAATTTGAATAAAAACGGTCGTTCAGTCTTTTTAACTTCAAGTTTCATTTACGGCAGAAACGTATGTAAAGTCAGTACATTAAGTGATCGGAAAGTAGCTATGTTCGGAGTATTCCGTGAATAATTTTTAGATGATAAAACGTAGATCTGATTTTGTGACTTGTTTTAACAATTTTTTCCACCTGCATGATTCATGGTTGGATGAGTTTTGTTGCTTACGTTTGCTTTGTATTGTGTGAATGAGATTAATATATGACAAGTTCTACATAGCGTTGCACCATAAGGGGCGATCGTAAAATTTCTGGTCGAGTTCATCCTCGCAGGGACGCCCGGCGTTGATCGGGGAAATGAATAACTTTGAATTTGACAGCACAGCAAGAAAAATATGTTCTTTAATATATTTTGTTCTTACACAGCAGAGATCACACAAAGAAAAAAAAAAACGGTTTGAACGTACACGTGAATATTTTGGATAATATTCCAGTACTTTTTCTTATTTTCAAGCCTGCACACACTCCTGGTCAAACTCACGCACAAATGAACGTTTTAGTCGAATATTTTAAATTAAATCATTTTTTGCGAGTAATCTTTTCAATGTTTTCAATCCATGAGACCTTTGTTTCTTCCGATAATTTGTCACTTTTGAGAACAATTAATTTTTCAAGCTTTTAAGAGGGGGGTTTCTATTTACAATGTAACCACAATGCTAAACTTGATTATGGGAGTAAACGCAAGTAATTGATTGAAACAAACTCTTGGTTTGATAAAAATTTCATAAAAATAATTTGTTTTCCTGTGTCGTTATATTTCAAGTTATATCCCCCGAGCAACGACGGGTATCCCTGCAAATATATATATATATATATATAGAGAGAGAGAGAGAGAGAGATTTAGATATTAACCATGTGACGACGGGAGCTCATTTCAAATAAGTTTCAATCTATAATCATATATATATATGATTATAGATTGAAACTTATTTGAAATGATCTCCCGTCGTATATATATATATATATATATATATATATATATATATATGATTATAGATTGAAACTTATTTGAAATGATCTCCCGTCGTGACACGATTGATGTATCACTTGGCCTAGACAACGTAAATAGGTTTTAAAAATTGAAGAAAATGGGGTTGCTGAAGGAATCGAACCTGCGACCGATAGGGTAGCTACTTCGACGTAGCATAGCTCTTAACATTGAGCTAAATAGTCACCAGTAATGCAAAGGTTCATTCAATTTACGTTGTCTACGATAAGTGATACATTAACCGTGTAACGACGGGAGATAATTTCAAATGCAAGTTTCTATATAATATGACGCAATTCACAATCATTCTACCGGATTGTATGTGTCCACTTCTCAATACATAACTGTTGCGCTTGAAGAAACGAAAAGACGAAATGAGAATTGGTAGTAAAAACAGTTATTTGGGCCTTTTACATTACCGTATTTGTATCATTGTATATATATATATATATATATATATATATATATATATATATAATATAAAAGGTACATATCAGGTTAGCAATATGGTATAATATAAAGCAACGTCTAATATGTGATGGATTTATTTCATAGAGAGCTCGATACATTCAACTTTATACTTCGAATGTCAAGTTGTTTTAGAGTAGAGCTGGAAATATAATAAGATGTAGATTCGCTACATCAGAGACGGCAGAAACATAAACTTGTTTGTGTAGCGAATCCACATCCTACCTTATATATATATATATATATATATATATATTGTCATCCACAGACAGCTGTTTCGATGTATTACATCTCTTCAGTGTGGCTATAGACTTTTCCACAATCCCATCCAGTACCCCGAGCCAGAATTGAAACCTTCACTTCAGACCCGCAGAATTGAAACCGTCACTTCAGACCCTACCTCTGGACTACAGAACTGGACAGTCAATATGGCTGAATTTAAGTGATAATTTTATTTACACAGAAATCCCTCATCCACCAGAATGCTCTATTCCTATCGAAGAGCATTGCATAAGCTTACAGTTAGTTTATCCATGTCATAGAAAAGACGGTAGTATCTAAATCATTTTGAAAATGCCCTGTACTTGAAAAATATCAAGAACAATATGTTGCTCTGTCTTTTCATGTTCCTGATCAACCAGAATGAACCCGACAGAGAGACACGGGCGAATACGTTTACTTCAACCGACTTCATTTTCAGAAATGAAAAAAAAAGAAAGAATGTGAAGTTGTAATTCGAATCACGTAATTCCGTTACAGGCAAAGGAAGAAAAGAAAAAAAGAACTGAATTCGCCTGTTTCATGCCGAGTTGAACTTGTCCCCGATAAACTAGGGTGCTGAGTCGACTGCTAAGTTTGAAGTACATTTGGTCATGGGCGTCCGCTGTCACTTTTCCAGGGAGGGGGCAAAAGGGAATATTATGAGGCAACGGGGGAGGGGCATAAGATACACCCGTGTGTTCGTTGTCAGGTGAAGGACTAGAGAGTGTGTAAGCTGTGACTCGTCATAAGTTGTCACTGTTCCCTAGTGATCCCCAGCTTCCATAAGATTTTTCAACTTCTCGGTGAGAAGACCTGATTAGGGAGAAGGCAAATGTCCCCTTACAACCCATCCCCCAGCGGACGCCTTTTACATTCGGTGAAGTTGGAACGTATTTGAAAAGATTGTCCCAGCATTTTTTTTTAGAAATCTCTGTCTCGACCCAGCATAGATCGGCGGGGGGGGGGGGTGATTATATTCACTCTCTCAACTGATAATCGTCAAATGAATTTTACAGCGAATCGGCGAAAATGCTTAATTTGATTACATAAACGCTTGATCGTAAAAAATTAGTTGTTTTTATCTTTGTTTTGATTAAATGAACTTTTGATCAAATTAAGACTTCGTGTTCATTACCTTTTAGTAAAAAAAATTTTAAAATTACGTATTTACTTATCTTTTGTAAAAAAAGAAAAAAAACTTTATTTATTTATGCTATTTTGTTTAATTGTTTGGTTTTTTTAAAACTTAAAACTCGGTATTTGGGTAATTTCGCCGAATCGGTGTAGAATAAGCAAAAAGATTACTGATTTCTTCTTTCTCAAGTTAAGCCAACATTTTTCACGCATTCACAGGAAGAAAAATATATGAGCAAGGGAGACTACTCTATAATTGCATTTGATAGTTATTCGCTTGGACAAATGTCTAAAAAATATATACAAAAAATATGACTTGCACGTACTGTATCATATTAATAGATTCAAGATTTATACGTACATGAACTATATAAATATTACATAAGTATACACATATACACACACGCACACACGTTTTATTTTTACTTGATTAACTCTGTACTGATCCTGTAATCTTCTATTTTTCATTAAGTGTCATACACATTAACACGTTATCACTTGATTCGATGTGTATTTTAATGTCGCATAAGTAATTTCAATGTGAATTATAAATGGAGACACCCATAGAGACATTTTTATTCAATAATTAGATAACTGAACAATGAATAAAAAAATTATCTATGGTGAAAAAATTATCAAATAAATCAATGGATAAATTTACACATGTAATAATTAACAATGTGCAGGTATCTTCTGTCACGCTAAGGGACACAACTGACATAGTAAAACAGAATTTCATTGTCCAATGACGAAATAGAAATTATGAATTTAAAGAATAATAGAAAAAATAGAAAACATAATAAAATTTAAAAAAAAAATAATGAAAATCTGTTTGAGATAAATGCAGATCTCTATTATCCATCCTATAAAATGCAATACGAAACCATGTACTTATTTCATATACGCCGCCATTTTTAAGGTATAGTTTTAAAAAATTATTTTAAATAATTCAGAGAATAAAAATCCTGATCGATTATCTCATTTCTCTTCAGACTTAGTGAAAATTCATTGAGGTGACAACGAATCACCATAGCCCCCACCCCCAAATGGCAGACCAACCAGCCCAGTGGGCAACAAATTCTTCTCTCTTTGAATATCCATATCCATGTATGTGTTCTTCCGAATGTTACTGATCACATTTCAAGGGCTACACTCTTGAAAATTCCCTAGGTACCATCTAAAAATGCCTTTTTGCTTTTTTTTTTTTTTGTTGTTGTTTGTTTAAGTGCTTTTGGGAGTCTCAACAGTCATTTTGGACCGACGATGGCCAAAACTAGTGCCAGTAATTTTCGGATGACTCTAAGTAAAAGATCTTTCATTTTTTTTAAAGATAATTTTAGAATAAAATTTAGATATTTAGTTCTGGTACTTGTGCGGTCCGCCGTGATTCATTTATGCGAGGTACAGATCTTATTTTTTAATTTTTGGATACCTCAAAAATATTGAGCTTTAAAAACGTGCGATTACAGTATGAGGCAAGGTAAACACTTTTCCTCACGTAAGAATAGTAAAGAAAGTAAAAGAAAATTAACACAGTCGTTAATTACTTTCATTTTTATGATGTTTCAATTTAAGGAAAGGACCTTTGACCTACTTTGCACGTCAACTGAGAGGATCTTGTCCGAGGGGAGTTGTCCGACGAATTTTGTCCTTTGTGGGCCTTGTCCTCTACTCATGAAATTCGACCTCAAGCCTCTATAGAGGTCACCATTCAAAAAAAAATCTTCACACAAGGTTACACAAGAACGTTGATTACCCTCTTACTTTAAAGGAATCATTTTTCCTAAATTTGTAAAGGAATCGATTTAAATAGACCCAGATTCTGCTCTCTCCTTTCCTACCCTCTTATCAAACCCAACGTGTTATCATTTTAAGCCCCTTTTTTCTAGACAGTCAATAGTTTAAAATGGTGGATCTTATTAGTGTGGGCCTCAACATTTCGAATAATACCGGGGACTGAAGCTTCTCCACAATTGAATTGATTTATGCGTTTTAAGATATGAACTATGGACTAAGAATGTTTATTGAACTCGTAACGTTTTAATATCAATTTTTTCGATTTTTATTACATCAAAAAATCTATTAGTAGTCATTTTTACTTAAACAATAAGAAGAGCACTTGGTATAAACTAACGATACATTTTTAATCTATGGATGCGCGATTGGACTAAAAATAATCTTTATGACTATCTTTGAAATAGACTGTATGGGTTAGATAATTATTTGGGTATTTCCCGTTCACCTGTGTTCGAGCTAAGGATCTTGAATGCTGGTATTCCAGGCAGCCTAGCCCTCTCCACTTGAAAAATTGGCGTTACACACTCTTCCAGTCCTATTTACTACTCCTTATTTGGCACAGCGTCGTACTAATCTAAGCTTAGTAGATATCTTACAGGAAAAACTTTCATTTTAAAAAATAGCTCTTTTAAAGATTCCGACAGCTGATAACAAAAATTGTTTTCGCTATCGTTACGACCGGGGTAAAAGGGTCACTCTCTTGACAAACGATTGTACACTTGAAGAACACCGTAAAATGGATCGGCCGAAACGTTGTGGGAACAATAATGTAACAAAAAGAATAAGTTCAATTGCCTGAAAAAAAAATCTTTGAAAGTTATAACAACCATTTATTTTATTTCATAGAAATAAGCAAGATCGCTATTGGAATTAAAATTATGTCTCCGCTGGCCATCCGTAATGCATTGAAAGGGTCGTTTCGAATTCCAGAGAACTAGATTTCTTTTACGATTCGTAACCCTAATTTCCAACACATTTCATACTTATCTGGATTGAAAATACGGCCCAAATCAATTCAGTAAATAATAATAAAATAATATCCTGCAAACCAGAAAACATGGCGTTGAGTTAATGGAAGTGTCTGACCTAAATCCCGCTCCTGGTATTTTCAATTCACCGTCAGTACACACACCAACAACAAACTGCGTAGTTGTAGTTGCAGCTGTTATTGCAGTGGTTCTCAATCTGTGGTGCTGCGACACAATAGAGTGCCTCAGCTATTTCTCAAGTGAGCTGCGTACATTTTTCCAAATACGTAAGCATGCATTTCGAACTTGAAATGTATCAAGTTCGGGCATTATGTATGTCCTGCTTCAGCTCCAGATCGGCCTTTGGTGAGATCTCAACCCTTTAAACGGCCGATGAGAGGAAAAATAACAAATATTTGAGGTGTGATGATTATCATCTATACCATGATGCTGACATGAAAGTTTTTTACATTGATAACTGATACGTTTTCGTCTAATTCTTTCGTTTTTACTGCTGGTGTGCCCAATGAGTGAATTATATTTCTTAGTGTGTTGCTGTACAATTAAGTTTGAAAACTATTGTAGAGAGAAGCTTGGTCAAAATTCAGATAATCGGGGAGACACACACACACAAACACACACACACACACACATATATATATATGTGTGTGTGTGTGTGTGTGTGTGTGTGTGTATACATATACATAAATATGTATAATTTTTATTCATTTATATATGCTTATTCATATATGTTTTTTTATTTATATATATACTATATATTTTATATATATATATGTATATCTATATACATATATATATATACATTTATTTATATATATATATATATACATATATATACTTATATATGTATATTATACATATTTATATATATATGTATTTATATATATATATATATATATATATATATACATTTATGAATATATACATATATGAATGTGTACATATGAATATATACATATGTTTATATATATGTATATATATATGGATATATGTAAGTGAATATATATATATGAATAGATATATGATTTTATATATATATATATATATATATAGATAGGTGTGTGTGTGTGAGAGAGAATATATAAATATATATGTATGAATA
Organism: Thysanoteuthis rhombus; assembly: GCA_963457665.1. Classification (NCBI taxonomy): domain Eukaryota; kingdom Metazoa; phylum Mollusca; class Cephalopoda; order Oegopsida; family Thysanoteuthidae; genus Thysanoteuthis; species Thysanoteuthis major. The sequence goes on from OY735224.1 coordinate 36,363,010, forward strand.
TGTGTGTGTGTGTACGCGCGTGCATGCATTCATAGCCTATGTGTATGTGTGTTTGCCCGTGTCTGTCGGTCTGCCTATCCTTGCGATATCTCAAAACGTTCAAAATGAATTTCAATGAAATTTTCTATAAGGGTGGGCCATGGACTTCAGAAGAAGCCATTGAACTTTTGGATGAGTCCAGAGATTTGTTTCCGATTAAGAGATATTTTTTACTCTGCCGGAAATTCTTTTTTTTTTTTTAAACGAACAGGTATCCATTGGGGGAGGGGGGAGCCGACTTTAGATATAATGGGGAGTAACTCAATATTTGTACATTTAAAGTTCTTTCCCTTGTTTTTTACTCTCCCATTTTCATTCATTTTTTTTTTTTTAGCCCGAGTGCGGCGTTAGTAGAGGTAAGCGCTCTCTGAGTGCTATCTTGTTTCCCTCGTTAACTGCGGGTTTTTAAAGTTATTTTTAACGTTTGGGGAAATTTAAACCGTAATTAATCACGCCACCGACACACCCACAGACAACCAGCCTCACATGAAAAGACAGGTGGAGATAAAATTATATCTGGGTTGCCTTGCTATGGAGCAGCAGTTAGCAGACCATTCCTATGAGTGAAATAGTAAACGCCCCTTACTTTTTTAACGGTATACCCGAAGCTGTGGTTCGTGTCGTAATGTTATGCTGACACAGTAATTTGAAAGGTTAGCTAAAAAAAATAGGGGCTCTATTCATTTGTGCTGTAAAACGAAATGAACACTTCATTAATAGTGGCAGCAGTAATAGTTATAGTTATATTATCGATAGCTAAAAGGATGAACACAAGTACACACAGAGCAGAACAGCTAAGTTTGTGTTCATATGTTCGCTTTAACCCCTTCTTCTCTTTCTGTTTGTTGACCCAGGCAAACTGACAGCTCACATTAAATATTAGATCCTCACTGGGTGCCGTAGGAAATACCTTAAGTGAAATGGTTTGATAGTTTAGACCAATTCATAATTGAGTTCGATGATTTATGGATGTGAACTCTAGATAACTAAAGGTGCCTGTTGGTAGATCACAGCGATTTCAGCAGACCGTGCTGAGGGTTCGATCCTCACTCGGTACGCCACATTTATGCTCTCGAACAAGACTATGATAATCTCTGACCAATATAAATTTTTACGCACACAAAGAGAAGGGGGCGGCTGGTGTACCCAATACCACATCAAACAATTTGGGGAAAAATTGGATCAGTTATAATAGCAGTGGGGTAGTAATGATATTATCCTGATTTTTTAACTGTTGCTAGCCGAAAGAGCTCTTAAAGCTCAGTCTGTAAGGCAGTCGTCGTAAATAGGCAAGCTCCCTGGGGTAAAAGGCTTGCAAGATTGAGTCAAGCCCAGGGTTTCTTTATTCCTAATCTGTCCAGCTTACCCGCTGCTGTAGCGTGATGGCCTGAATAGTTGCGACGTAAAACGATTAAAATCAAAATGAAAGAGATACTTGTTAGAAGTTAATAATAACTAACCCCACGTAAGTTGATCAGGATATTCTAAAGAACAAGAGCGTCCCATTGATTCTAGAAAGAACGGTACACAACCAATGCATCCTGCCGATAATGACCTCTGGAGCTGAAACATGGAACTAGACCAAAAGGTTGACTCACAAATTGAGAACCATACAACGTGAATACGAGAGAATCGTGCAACATCACATGTAGAGATGACAAAACATCACAATATATTAGAAAACATACAGGAGTCAGAGATATCATTGAAGAAAACATTAGAAAACTCAAATGACAATGGGCCGGCCATGTTGCAAGGGTGTCAGACAATCGCTGGGCATCACGACGCAGATCCCCAGAGATCATATACGAAACCGTAGTCGGCAAAAACTACGATGGTGCGACGAACTAGACGAGATCAGAAAGTATAGAGGTGTCTGGCGAATCATTGGGGAGGTCCATGTCCAACGACGAGCGATGATGATACCTCATCGACATGAGAATTTACATATATGTTTATTTTTCGTTTTCGGGGGTAAAAACAATTTTTTACTTACACCCAGGAAAGCATTCACACGCAATTATGCATAAAAATAAACACTTGTTAATATTTTTAAAATTATTTTACGCACATATATACGCTCGTATATTCAAAATTTCCCTCTCTATTTATTGATCTATCTCCTCCTCGACCCGACTATCTTCAACCCCTCCTTCCTGTCTACAATCTTCCCTCTCTCTCTCTCTGTCTCTCTCTCTCTCTATCTATCTATCTATCTATCTATCTATCTATCTATCTATCTCTCGATCTTCTCCAACTTCTCTACCTATCTATCTCTATATCCTCAACTTCTTACGATCGGTATCCCCGGTTTACGAAAAATTCGCTTAACGCCACCTCTTTCGCTTTTACGAAAAGAGACGAAAAGCGAAAAGGTGTTTGTTTTTGCCGTGAGTCGTTATAGAAGCACCGTCGCGTCCTCTTCTTCACTCTCCTACACCCCTGTCTCCTGTACACCCTACTCTCGCAACCTCTGACAACTCAGCCTAACGTAACATCGTCTCCATTTTTCAGGGTCTGAGAACGCTAAAAGAAAAAAAAAAGATTCCGATAAGCTAATGGTAATTGCGTCCTACTCTTCACGTCATTTCGGTTTACGTGAGATTTGGATAGGACCGCTCTACTTTTGTAGCGGGGGAAACGTGTATCTCTCTCTCTCTCTCTCTCTCTCTCTCTCTCTATCTCTCTATCTCTCTCTCTCTCCGCTGGCTCCCTCTCAATTTTATGTATCTATCTACCTCTCTCTAACTACTCCGTCTATCTATTCTGTATATCTATTTCGCCTCACTCCTGACTATTTCTCTCACTCCCTCAACTTCTACCTATGTATTTCTACGTCTATCTACCTCGCTCTCTTCCTGAACTTCTACCTATCTCCTTCTACCCTATACCCTTATCTCCCTCCACCCTTATCTGTCTACCCCTCGTATCTTTACCTATCTCTAAACTACTGCCAACCACACAGACACGCTGCCCAAATGTGACGTCACAATCTCGGAACCTCGCCTGTTTTTCCTCTTTCACTGCGACTACTACTGGCACATCCGTCGGCTCAGCCAATAAACACGTAGGATTTTATTTCGTTTTTTTTTCTTTCCTTTCCATATCTAACCTCTATTAAAATATCGACCCCTAAAACAACCATCTGAACTTGAAGCAAGGTTTTCAAGGTTTTTTTATGACCCCATAACGATAGCATACAGACTAGGAATTACAATATACTGCTTGTTAGATAGACCAAGTAATTACTACTAACTAGCTTCAGTTACTACTAACCATTCGTGGTAGTAATTCTTAGTTACGTAATGAATATTTTTTAGGAAGTTGCTTTCATTTAGGACTGAACCTGTGAATGGGAATCCATTATTTAGCTATATCTCTTCGATATTCCCAATTAACGAGCCACGGGCAGTCTTATTTTACGTTAGAACTTCAAATATATCCATACCTCAGATAGATGAATCCGTGAGTGTACTAGAATTAACTATCTAGAAATTATCTAAAATTATCTTTTTAAAAAATAGAGATCTTTTATCTACAATCATATAAAAAATGCCTGCAGGATTTGGGCATTGTTGGTCAAAAATGACCATAAAGACACAAAAGGCACTTTTGAGGGAGAAAAAAAACGTTCGTTGATTGAGACTAATGGTGCAAAATTTCAAGCTTGTGTAGCCAAAAAAAATGTGACCAGGGGTGCCCGGACACAGACACACACACACACACACACACACACACACACACGGATACTCAAAGAGGAAATGATCTGAAGCCCACTTGGCTGGTTGACCAGGGTGGGGGCATTCGATAAGACATTAAAATACCTACTGTTGCTTTAGCGATAGCTCAGCTGGTAGACACGTAGGACTTTCAACCTTTGTCGTCCCCGTCCAAAATTGTTTACGTTAATTTTCAACTAGTGCTAATTTCAAAATTCCTAAACATTGAACAAAACTATCTTTACATTTGGTAACTCGGGGTGCCGTGGCTCGCTGCGGTGAATGTATTGTCCCCTTTCGGGGTTTGATGATTACGCTGTGTTTCTAAGTTCAAACAGGAAGGAGTACGTTACACATGTATCCCCGATTTCGCAAGTTCGCTTCACGCTTCTTCACTATTGCACGTAACATTAATACAGGTTTCCCTCGCTATCTGAAATGGCGTAAAGCGAAGAAGTGCGTGCCATCTATTTGTGGGAAATCTTTTCGAGGGTTTCCAAACCGCAAAATAACATTTTATGTCTACCTGCCTCGAGGTCTAAGGTCAAGGTTCATCGTCTGCTGTAGCTGGTACGAAAAGCAAGAAATACAAGAGTATGCTTGACTGCTTAGCCTCACATATTTTTCCATCTCACGGCACCCCAAAACACTCTGCATGCCTACTCTAAACCTACGAACCCTTGAAATCACACTTTCTGCAATCATTTCAGCAGTGTCGATTACAACGAATATCTGGAACCGCACAAAAAAAATTCCATATTAAATAATGGCAATTTCTCCCTATGTTTACACCATTTCGGTTAACGAAATATTCCTATACGAATTCTCTACTCTCGGATAAAGAGGTAAGCCCACAAATAAATAGGATTTTCCTAGCTTTGATATGTGGTTATACACAATGCCGTACTAAAGGTAGTGCACCTACACAGGGTCCTAAGACATTAGGGGCCTCTCCAAAAAATGGCTTTTTAAAAATATGTGTTCCAGTTTGTGTGAGGATTTAATACGTTAGAGATGGATTATTGATCCATGAAGGTCTTTAGGTTAAATCAAACAAAACATCATAATTTTATGAATATTTCATTTTTGTTTTGATTAGTTAGAAAATATCCATACCTCGAGTAAATGAATCATAGTAACCCGTGCGTGTTCCAGAACTAATTATGTGAAAAATTATCTAAGATTATCTTTTAAAAATAAATATTTTATTTTAGATTATCTAATTGGGATAGATAATCTTCCGAAAATTATCTAAAGAAAATATCATCCTAAGATTTGGACATTGTTGGTCCAAAATGACAATAAAAACCCCCAAAAGTACTCTTATGAAAAAGCAAAAAAAAAACGTTTTAGATAGTGCCTAATGGTGTGCTGAATTGTCAAGGTTGTGGGCCCAAAAATATGACCAGAAGCACC